>CAUYQG010071335.1:0-18089 GCA_963574415.1 Tarsius wallacei | reverse complement strand
CGTCATTCTAAGTGAACTATCACAGCAACAAAAAACTGAATACTGCATGTTCTCACTCGTAAGTGGGCCCTAAACATCAGGCAAGTGAGCCAAAAGGAAGGAATGACAGATGCTGGGCACTGCTAAAGGAGGGAGGTATGTAGAGACAGGGATGAGGGGCACACAACAGCCTAATGGGTACCATGTCTGCTACTGTTAGAGAGAGAGCTCTCTAGAAGCTCAAATCTAATTTGCAAAAAATTTGATTATCTAGTAAATTCTCATATGTACCCCACGTATGAGGAGCTTTTGATACTCAAGAACAGAGGTTGGCAACTGCAGACCACAGATCAAATCAGGCTTGCCTCCTGCTTTTTAGATGGAGTCTTACTGGAACACAGCCATGCCCAGGCACTTATGTATTGTATATGGCTGCTTTCAGACTAGAATAACACAGCTAAGCAGTGGCAAGAGACACTGTAGACGTTCAATGCCTAAAATTCTGACCCTCTGCAGAAAAAAAATGTTTCTGATCCTGCTCTAAAATATATAAAATATATCTCTGAGATTTTGTGACTTTTTTTGTGTGGTCTCCAAATCAGTTTATTTGAATTACTTTTCTTTTCCAAGCCTCTAACATATTCTTGATCTTTAAAACCAGTCCGAATGGAAAAGAGGATGTCAACAATCAAAATGAAAAATTTTAATTAGCAATATCTTGGATGTAAAGTAATTTTGTAATACTGGGAAAACAAATAGAAATATTAATTGTTTGATAATTCGTTTGACAATTTCTAATCTGTGCTAGATAGTGTTGTAGGGTTCTGGGCACACAATGGAAACTTTTATGTAGCTTATGTTCTCTTTCAGTAGTTAGTTAATAAGTAGTCACACAAATAGATTAAAAAGTATCGATAGTAAGTATAGTACTTGGCGAGACCTCATCTCTACAATAATAAAAAATTAGCCGGGCATGGTAGCCTGAGCCTGAAGTTTCAGCTACTTGGAAGGCTGAGGCGGAAGGATCGCCGGAGCCCAGCAGTTGGAGGCTGCGGTGGCCGGGAGCGGCCATTGCACTCCAGTCTGGGCGACTGAGTGAGACTCCAACTCAAAAAAAAAAAAAAGAAAAAGAAGTATCGATAGTAATTCTATGTTTTGAAAAAAAAGCAAGCTGAAAGAGTAATGACTTGTGAAGGACAGGAAGAGTCCATACAAACTTTGTGCCAACATTTATCAAATGACCACAGCGTGCCAGATAATGTTCTATAGAGCTTACAGATATTCACTCACTGAGTGCTTGTCAACAACCTTATTGGATAGATACAATTAAACCTGTTCTACAGAGGAGAAAACTGAAGCAAAAAGAGGACAATGGTTTACACTGAGCTCACTCTTGGTAGAAGCTAGGATTTGAATCGAGGAAGTCCAGATTCAGAATTCAAGCCATCTGTCACTCTGAAAAGTGATCAAGAAGACTTCACTGAGCCTATTTACTGAGTGATAGGATAGATCAAGCCATAAAAAGCTCCTTGTAGAGGAGAGCTCTAGGCAGAGGAAATAGCAAGCAAACAAGCTCAAGGACTGAAATGCACTTGGGCTGTTTGACAACTAAAAAGTTAGTGTGGCTGTATAGTAAATAATGGGGAAAATAGTGGGAAGTGATGTCAAACTACATCTCAGTGTATAAGACATGGAAAAGAACCTAGATTTTATTCTGAGGGTGATGGCCATACACCAGGGAATGACTTGATGCAATTTACAGCTCTTCCAATGTTTCTGGCAAACAAACTATAGGTGGAAAGAGTAGAAACAAAATATAGAAGAAACTGCCAATTACTTATCCAACATCAATTCTCTCTCTTGCTTTCTCTCTTTTCTACTAACATAAAGTCATTTTTTTTTTCAGGTTACAATGCACACAGAGAAACATGATATTTCTCAGCTTCCCATGTGACTTGGAATGGTCATGCAGCTGTTGATAAGGCATAAGCTGAAGTCTCTGGATGGGGCTTTGGGGAAATCTCTCTACATGGAGCTGAATCAACAAGCATCCTTTTTCCCTTATCCTGCTGCTACTTCCTCCTTTTCAGACATAGCACTAGAGGATGAAGACACAAGGACCAAAGTGAAACTCTGAAGTTATAAGGAGAGTGAAAGCTAAAATCTAGGGATGTCTGAGAAATAAAGAGGGCCAGAGACTGTGAACTCTTGTACAAGAACTTGATCACTACATTCCAATTTCTAGTCTCAAAAGAGAAAAATCAGCTCCAATTTTATTTAAGACATATTTGTTTAAATTACTTTCTAATATGCAGTAAACTCATCCTCTTAATTGAAAACAGAGACCAGTCAGAGGGTTATCAAAGTAGTTCAAGCAGGAGAGGATGGTTGTTTGGACACAGTGATTTCTATGAATAATACCAGCTGAAAGATTGAAGCCCAGAAATATATACTTGAAATAAAAAATGAATAAGTAAGTGAATGAATTGAATACTTTACTGAAATTATCACCAAGGCAGTTAAAAGACTGTAAAACTAATATTCACCACAATTGCATTCATGTTATAATATGTATATAAAATAAGGTAAGAAAAATAGTTCTGTTAATTTTGTATAATGTTTTTCTAGTTAACATTTCAAAAATGACTCAAAAAATAAATTTAGCTTCTTAAAGTGTCATTAAGTCATGGATTTATTTGGAAAGAAAAGTAAACTTCATCCATCCAGGCTATGATGCATAGACAGCTTCGCAGGGATGGGTCAATATTTAAATTCTATCAGATGAGTAAAACTTTATTCTTTTTTTAAACTTCTAGGAGTCAAAGTCCTTAATCTTTTCCCTCCAAATCCTTACTGCTTTACATATGCCACGTTTGCTAGATTCAAACTTTTGGTGGGTACATTAAGGACATTTTAATCCCCGTTTTTGTGAGCTCAATGTAATCTCCTTCCACTGCCTGCTTTATACATTAGGGGATTCTACAAACCAAGTAAAATTCAATAACAGTGGTGGCTGATGTGCTGGATAATTTAAAGATGCAGCCACCTGACAGCTGATTCTTCAGTGACTCCACTTCTACTGACAGAGGTAAAAGAAAATGTCTGAAGTTGTCAGTCCACTTCTATTTTTTATGAGCAAATTTTGTACTTTTTGGAGCTATGGGATGGAGGTGCATTGCAGGGATGAACTTCATGTGCCAATCTGCAAAGCAATCCTTGCTCTCTTCCTGTGATGGGAATAACACTTGTGGGGCATTTTTCACCCAAGAACGGCAGAGTGCCTCATTAAAATGGATTTATTAAACCTCCAGGGCCCTCTGTAGAAGAGGGATGCTCAGCTGCTATTTCATCAAATGGGAAAACTGGGCAAAAAAGGGGTCTCAGTGGCTATAGTCCCAAAACTGGCAAACGTTATATGCTTTTTGCCCTGGTTTCATAATGAGTGTCAATTCAGTCTTGAGGCAGCTGATATTTTAAGCACCTATAGGTGTGCAAGAAAGGGAAAATGCTATATGCAGGATTTTTCAACATGAGTACTATTGACATTTTGGGCCAGATAATTCTTTTTTGTGGGGTATCAATGGGGCTATCCTGTGCATTATAGGATACTTAATAGCATCGTTTCCCTCTACCCACTAGATGCCAGTAATATAGCCCACGTTGTGACCACCCCCCCAAGAAAAGTCTCTTGATGTTGCCATATACCTTGAGGGGGACAACATGCCCAGCCATCTTTCGCTGAGAACGACTGTGTTTTATGTAAGCTGAAAAGGGAAGCTAAAACCCATCTGGATCTAGAATTGGCATGTCATAATACTGACCAACTTCACACAGAATATCCAAAGGTAAGATGCAAAGAACAGCTTGTATGTGAACAAAGATTTTAATAAAATGGTGAGAAGATTTGGGGTCCCAGAAGGTTATGGGTAGCAAGTAGTACTAAATCCATCAGAACGGGCAAGAGTGAGTTAGTTTAAGAGATCCATCTAGTTAGCCAAAGTGGAAGGAATCTGGCAAAGGTTGGTGAGGACTCAGGGGTTCAATGAATGCACTGGGTACAGGACAGAGTTAGTGTCAGAAAAGAAACTGAGAACTGAATACTGGCACAGAATGAAACTGTAGAGTAGGATGAGAGCATTTCCTGTCACTTCCAGACTTTGCCAGGTAATAACTTCTGAGGTGGAACATAATCTATGTAAAATGCTTTGGGAAGTGGGTGGTGCTGAAACTGCTAGGGGAAGTCATCAATAATTATTGAGAGGGACAATGAGAGCAGGGGTGACTATCGATGAGGGATCCATTCCTTTCATATAGCACTGAATCATTGACAGACAGTAATTTATCCCCTAAGCCTGCGTTAAATCAATTTCCAAGCTATAATTACTTGGGGAAGTGGTAATTTTTATATATTCAAATATAATTCAACAATTTTTAAATAGCAACTGTAAGAAGCATTGCTATCATTGATCTTGTCACCTAGTATTTGAAAGGAAGCCTTCCCCTTTGAGTTTGGAAATCATTTTCTCTCTCTGTGGCTAACTGTGAGTTGTCTTTTAATAGTAATAAGATTCTTTTTCCCGTAGTAAAATATACTCAAGCCAGCTTAAATTTTATATGGGACATGGTGATTCTTTCACTAACTTCTCATTAATTAATCCATCCATTCATTCATTTATTCATTCATTCTATCAGTTAAACTGCAAACATCTTTTGAGCTTTTCTTGGTGCTAGGTACACGTCTAAATATGGGACATGCAAATGTAAGTAATGACCTCAAGAAGAGCATCGTCTTAAGAATATAATACTTAATTAATTGTGAATATATAAACGCATGTCGCTTTCAAATAGTATAGGTAGCCTTGGCAAAGACATACTATTTCTCTTAAAACTTGAAGAATTACTGTGGTTTCACCAGATAAAACATGAATTTTAGGACTTAACCGTCAGAGCCAGTAAGGAATACAGGTGTGTAAAAAAAAGGTCATAATCAAAGAAAAGAAACACAATTGACATGAACAGTGGAAGCAATGCCAAGATGAGTGGGCCGGGGCCAGTTTGTAGACATCTTCCATTAGCACCCTAAGGGATGTAGGCCTTGACTTTTCAGCAGAGGACTTTTAAAGCAGTGGAGTGATTTGGCCAGGCTCATGTCATAGAAAGATTATTACGAAGGCATTGCAGATGATTTATGTTACTTGAGAGAGATTAGTGGCAAAGCGAGACCAATTAGCAGGCTATTGCTGTAGTCCATGTGACAAATGATGATGGCCTGAACTGAAACAGTGGCAACTGGATAGGATGAAGACAATTTATCTGAGATATGTTTAGGTCTGAAGAGTGAATGGATTTGGTAATTGGGTTGATTATATATAAAGAAGGTGAAAACTGAGGTATCAGTTACCAGTGCTCACTGGGTCTGCCATTAGGTCCACATGGTCTACTCAAGACCATTTTGGCAGTTGTCATCAAACACAAGTCATGGACACTCCTGTATTATTATAATTAATCACCTAGAACTTTTCTGGGTATTTTTCTCCTTAGTTTGTTACAAGCCTTTTATATTTTTAAAACTATATATTCTTAACTATGTCTCCAATTTCAATGCCAAGTGTGTACTTTGACTTCCTTAGCTTTGACTCAGGTCATTCTTTTTTGCTTTCTCTAGCTTCATCACTTTTAAAATTTTAATTGTCTATAGATTGAACCACTGATTTCTCCTTAGCTTTCTGGACTCAATCTCTAGCATAGGTATATTTATTCAAAGAAAGTAATGATAAGTTTTTTTTGTTTTATGTATTTACTTATTTTTTATTTTAAAGTTGTGGTGTACAATTCGGGGTTAAGTATACAAATGGTCATGGTGTAGGTAAAATTTGGGTCTCCCTTTGGTCCCCACTTCACCTGGTTTGAGATCAGGTACCCTTATTTATGAGGTGTGTCCCTACTCCCTCCCCTGGCAGTTTCCCACTACTGTCAATCCCTTTCTTATAGTATTATGATAATTGTTCAGGGTCCACTTATGAGAACATGTGGTACTCAGTTCTTTGTTTCTGTGATAGATCACTCAGTATTATAGACTCTAAGACCATACAAGTTGCTGTGAAGTTCATAATTTTGCCCTTTTTTATGGCTGCATAATATTCCATCATGTATATGTCCTATTGTAAGTTTTAGATGACTGAATTGATGGAGATTCTTTAACAAAAGGAATATGCAGTTGCAGATGTCTAAAACCAGTTACACATTTTTCTGGAAACTCAAGAGTCAGTACTGGGCAAAAATGCAAATGTGCTTTTCTCAAGTTTTATATTTAGTCATTGAAATCTTGAGCATAAATACAATCACTTGAGAGAGATATGTATAAAATGTATAAAATTAGAGAAGATCCAAGATAAATATTAAGAAACAAAGCATTTTGGGGGTAAGAAAAGAGAGATAGTAAATGGAAAGAAAATTAGTGTGTTGGTAATAGAGTTAGAAAGATAATTGTGTACTAAGGTCACAAGAAGGAGAGTTCTTAAAAAGACAACAGTGACAAACACCTTTGAGGAAAGTGTCAAGATAATGAATTTAAAATGCCCACCAGATTGTGAAATTAAGAAGCAATTAGTGATAATATCAAAATAATTTTACTAAGTGATGAAGGGAAACGTCTTATCTGTGAATTAAGGAGTGAATGGCAAATGAGAACGTAAAGGAAATGTAATTTGTTCTTTCAAGGGCTTGGGAAAGTAAAGTAGATTTCAGAGCAAGAATTAGGTTCTAAGAGGAATATATGGTCAAAACAATCTGTAAGTAGAAAAAAAAAATGTATACAATATGCCGAGGAAAGAAAAGTGCAAAGTCTAAGAAAAAGGAGGTATCATCAATCAAGCAGGGGTCCCAGATGGAGCAGGAGGGGAATGAGATCATGATTACAGATGAAGCTGTCAGTTTTGGAAGTGAACTGGGGCATCTCTTCTTCTGAGACATATGAGGAAGAAGAAAGAGTATAGACATAGGGAAAAATAGGTAGTTTGATAGATAGGTAGGTAGATTAGTTTTGAGGTGGTAGGAAAGGAGTTGATGGATTTTATATTTCATAGCCTTTAGATTCTTAGGGGAGTTCAAAGTAAGGTAATTTGCTAGAAATGAGAGAAGCAGACTAAGGTGAGCTTATAGAAATAAAGTAAGAACTTAGAATAACTAAAAGAAGGGATACTATCTTATTTAATCATCACAAAATCTTGAGAGATAGACATTATTTCTATTTTACTGAATAAGAAACTAAAACCGAGAAATTATAGTGGAGAAGGTCCTAAGTTCTAAACAACAGAAATGGGATTTTAACCTGGTCATGTCTCATTTCCTATTCAGTGCTCTTTCAATCAACTTATTCTAAGTATTAATTAGGGAATATTTTAAATCATTGACCCATGGTTCTAGATATAAGGGGAAAAGCAGGTAAAACATAGACAGGGCTTTTGAAGAAATTAAATATAGAGATGTTAAGGAAAAGAGTAAGTAAATGTCACTAAATAATATAATTGGTGCATTTGGAGCATAGCCATAGAGGATGTAAAATAATAGAATCCAAAGTGGGATTGGGAGGTTGGGATTTCAAAGAAGAAGAACATCCAAGTGATAGAAAGTCCTGATACAAAGACCTAAGAGTCTTTTCTTAAAGTAAAGATAATATGTTGGATTCCAGAGGTCAAGGAACAATGATATTGGAGCTTTGACTGAGTTACAGTTAACTATGTTCAAGCTGAAGTAGTCTTAATTATGGAAGGACTTAGGTTGACAAAGAAGATGATGAACTTCCTAAGTGTTCCTCTTTACACACTGAGAAATGAAAGCATCTGGAATAGTGGGAAAAAAGAAATTTATTTTATGCTTTGTTTTTATCTAGACTTTGCTTTTAATCAAATTTCGATTTCCAGTTAATCTTTCATTAAATTTTTACAAAATTAAACTTTTCTTGTAATTCTTTAATAAGTTTTTGTCTAAACCTGGAAACATTTTTTCAGCATTAATAAGTGATTTATAAATCTATTTCACTTTGGGTAACAATGATTAAAGTAGACTGGCTTACTCCAGTGAAAAATCAGAAATTCTTCTCACTGTTTTCTTACTCCTTGCTCCTCATTTATTTTGAAGTACAAAATAATAAAATAGCTTGATCCTGCTCAATTTATAGTGATGCATTACTAACTAAAACTGATTTTTAAAGTCATTTATAATAGTGTTTCAACTCGCTATAGATAAGAGATTTTACTATAGGGTATTAATGCTAAGTCATATTACTGGGAAGGAATAAAATCTCTGTGCTTCTAATTACAATACTTATTATTGTTAGAGAAGAAGGTGATCTCTCTAGTGGGTGCCAAGGATGTGAAAAGCATTTTTATTCTTTTTAAAAACAGAATCAAAAAAGGAAAACACTCAAGTCAACAAAAATTCACGTGTGACCCTAAACAGAGCTTCCTATGTAGGAGAAGAACAAGCCCTAAGTATGTGTCTGATGTAACTATGACCATAGACCAGTTAGTCATCTGCCACTGTCTCCTGCTGTTTCAGGAATAGCACGCACAACTTTAATATTGTTATTTTTCATCATCGTTATCATCATCATCATCGTCTCTGCTTGTCCCTTCTGGAAGTTAACTTTTGCCAGGAAAACTAATATTAACACAAATAACATGAAATAAAATATTATAAATTTATTTGGCAAATGGCAGTTAGGAGCAAAGTTTTATCTTTTACAATCAGGGAACTCATTGATAGCATCTTTCCTTAGGCAGAGAGGATGCTCTTTTTTTTTTTGACCCTAGCGATTCCCAGGACGCAAGGATGCTTTTAATCTACAATCTATTAAGAATTCTGATGTATGCCCTTCCTGTTTATTTTAGCCTTTGAATTTTCTCTCTCTCTTCTTTTTAAATCAATGTTACCCAATATATTTTCTAAAAGTGCTATAGTGGACCATTTATATCATTATTGTTGAAAATACTGCTTGTTTAGATTTTGTTTGACTTCTTTTGTGTTTTTAGTGACTGAGTTAGATATAAACAAAGCAAATTGGTGAATTAATTATTATAAGTGTAAATTTAAAGAGTTACAATTTTTTGCTGATGTTATTGTGAAGATCAATGAATATAAAAATCAACACTTTGATTGATAAATATGTGACATACAATTCCAATTTCAAGCCCATATAACCATGATGGGTGCTTTTGAGTATAGAAAGGGAGCAGTGTCAGTAATTAAGCCAAAACCACAAGATTGATCTAGGGCTGTCCCAGTCAGACTCCATGCATGGTCATTCTACTTTGATGCCTCTTACCCCATTTTGTGTTAATTTATTGTTATTTAAAGCTACTTTATCTGTTTTTGGTGGAGGGTGGATGGGGAACTACTAGAACATGATGTCATTCCTCACTGGACCTCCTTGTATTTTCCACAGTGATGTGCATAGAGTACATGTTCAGTGGCACGTTTCCCAACAAATGATGAACGTTTCAAATAGATATCAGCATCCTCTACCACAATGTGATTAACAAGGCACATAGACAATTTCAGTCTCACATGGATCGGAGAGCAGCTTCTGATATCCTGCCTGTTATGCGATAATACTTTCAGAACTCTGATTACCCTTTAGAATCTTGTCTTAATTTATTTTTGGCTCAAGCTTACTTAAAAAATAATATTTCTGCATTTTGTTATCTGTAACTACATATGTGTTCCACTTGGCTTATAGTTGAAGAGTAGATGAGGTCACGTCCCAATTTACCAGTTGACACAAAATTAGATCATTGGTAATCTGAGAAACATTTTCATTCTCTTCTCTTAGCTATAATTGATTCCATTTACAGAACTAAATTTTATAAGTGAAGAAATACTAATTTTAATTACTTAAGGATGTACCATTAACTTTATAAGAAAAAATTTATCTTAAAAATTACCTAGATCAACTAGCTCACTTTGAATGAGCTAATCTAAGACCCTACAAAGTAAAGTTACTCATTCTAAGTCACATAGTGGCAAAACAGAGACTTATGCCAAAAACATATATATATGTTTCAACCTGCTTATGTGCATTGCAAATGTAATTGAAAAAAAAGAATCTTTTGGGAGAGTGTATCACCTACAACTATCAAAAGTTTGGTTTAAGCAAATGAAAGCTTATGCTTCTCAGATAAATGAAACTCTGAATGCAAGTAGTGTAGCAGTGGTGCAAGAGATTTAAAATATCAACATTTCAGGATCCTTCTTTCTGCAAAACTATCCCCAGTCTGTGATGTTATTCTCATGGTTTTGTCATACCCTCAAGAAAATCACCCAACTTCCAGATTTTCATGCAAGGTTCAGGCTAAAAGAAGAAGAAAGGAATAGGAAAAAGAACAGCATCTCTATTTTTTCCTATTCTTATTTATTTCAATGCCTTTAGGGGATTCAAATAGTTTTTGGTTACATGGTTGTATTGTATAGTGGTTGTATTGTATATTTGGGCTTTAAGTGTACCCATCACTTCCACTTGTGTGCTTAGTACCCAATAGGTGATATTTTTGTCTCTCCAACCCTTCCCCCAACCCCCTTCTGAGTCTCTATTGTCTGTTATATCAGTCTCTATGGCTTTGCAAATCCTTAGGTTGGCCCGCACTTATAAGTGAGAACATGCAGTGTTTGGTCTTCTGTTCTCCAATGGCATCCAAGTTGCTGTAAAAGACATTATTTCATTCTTTTTGATAGCTGAATAGGATTCCATATTGTATATACACATTTTCATTATCTACCAATGGGTTGATGGGCATTTAAGTTGATTCCACCTCTTTGCAACTGTGGATTGTGCTGCAATGAACATACAGGTATCTTTTTTAATATCACAACCTCTGTTCCTTTGGGTAGATACTTAGTGAGATTGCAGGATCAAATGGTAAATCTACTTTTAGGTCTTTGAGAAATTTCCATACTGATTTCCGTAGAGGTTTTCCTAATTTATACTCCCACCAACAGTGTATAAGTGTTCCCTTTTCTCTGCATCCACGCTAGCATCTTTTGTTTTTTGGCTTTTTAAATAATGGTTTTTCTGACAGGTATAAGTTGGTATCTCACTGTGGTTTTGATTTGTATTTCCCTAATGATTAGGGATGCTGAGTATTTTTTTATTTATTTGTTGTTCATTTGCATATCTTCTTCTAAGAGATGCTTGCCCATGTCATTTGCCCACTTTTTAATGGGGCGATGTGCTGTTTTTCTTACTGATTTGTTTGAGTTCTTTGTAGATTCTGGATATGAGTCCCTTGTCAGATGTATAACATGTGGCGATATCTTCTCTCATTCTGTAGGTTGCCTATTTGTTCTTCTTTTTGTTTCTTTTGTTGTGCAGAAGCTTTTTAGTTCAATCAAGTTCCACTTGTTTATTTTTGCTTTTGTTGCATTTGCTTTGGGGTTTTAGTCATAAATTCTTTGCCCAGGTCAATGCCCAGAAGAATTTTCCTAGGTTTTCTTCTAGGATTTTTATGGATTCAGGTCTGATATGTAAGTCTTTAATCCATCTTGAGTTAATTTTTGTATATGGGAAGACAGAAAATCAAGTTTATTTTTTCTTCATGTAATAATCCAATTTTCCCAACACCATTTGTTGAATACGGTGTCCTTTCCATGGTGTATGTTTTTGTTTGCTTTTTTAAAAATTAGTTTGTTGTAGAAATTTGGGTTTATTTCTGTATTCTCTATCCTGTTCAATTGGTCTATGTGTCTGCTCTTATACCAGTACTGTGCTGCTTTGGTTATTACAGTTTTGTAGTATAATTTGAAGTCAGGTAATGTGATACTTCCAGCTTTGTTCTTCTTGCCTAGGATTGCTTTGGTTATTCTGGTTCTTTTTTGGTTCCAAATGAATTTTAGAGTTATTTTTTCTAATTCTATGACAAATGACATTGTTAGGGTGATAAGGGTTGTGTTGATTCTGTAGATTACTTTAGGTAACATGGTCATTTTAACAATGTTGATCTTCCAATCCATGATCATGAGATGTTTCTCCATTTGTTTGTCTCCTCTACAATTTCTTTTATTAGAGTTTTATACTCTCCTTGAATAGATCTTTCATTTCCTTGGTTAAATATATCCTTAAGTATTTTAGCTTTTTGGCTGCTATTATAAGTGAAATTGAGCTATTGAACTGATTCTTAGCTTGGTTGCTACTGGTGTATATTTGTGCTACTGGTTTGTGTGTGTTAATTTTGTATCCTGAAACTTTATGAAATTCATTTATCAAGTCTAGAAGCCTTATGGAGCAGTCTTTAGGATTCTCTAGGTATAAGATCATATTGTTGGCAAGCAGGAATAGTTCGATTTCTTCTTTCCAATTTGGATACCCTTAATTCGTTTTCTTGCTCTAGCTGTGTTTCAGTACTATATTGGATAGGAGTAGTGAAAGTGTACATCCTTACGTTGGTCCAGTTCTGAGCAGGGATGCATTAACGTTTATCTATTTAGGATGACAATGACTGTGGTTTTGTCATATGTATCATTTATTATTTTGAGTAATGTTCTCTCTATGCCTATTTTGCTGAGGATTTTTATCATGAATGGATGCTGGCTATTATCAAATGCTTTTTCTGCATCTATTGAAATTATCATATGATTTTAGTTTTAATTGTTATGTAGTAGATCATTTTTATTGACTTGTATATGTTGAACCACTCTTGCATCCTTGGGATCATAGTGCATTTGTTTTTTTTTTTGAGTGTGGAGTTGAGTTTGGTTTGCTAATATTTTGTTGAGGATATTCACATCTATGTTAATAAGGGATATTGTTCTATAGTTTTCTCTTTTTGCTGTGTCTTTTCTTGGTTTTAGTATCAGAGTAATACTGACTTTGTAAACTGAATTAGGGAGGATTCCCTTCTCCTCAATCTTGTGGAATAGTTTCAGTAAAATTAGTACAAATTCTTCTTTGAAGATCTGGTATAATTCAGCTGTGAGTACAAGTCCATCAGGTCCTGGACTCTTTTGTTCTTGTTGGGAGACTTCTAATTACTGTTTCAATCTCACAATTCCTTATTGGTCTGTTCAGGGTTTCTATTTCTTCCTTACTCAAGGTTGGAAAGTTGTGCATTTCCAAAAATTTATCCATTTCCTCTAGATTGTCTAGTTTGTTTGCATAGAGGTGTTCATAATAGTCTTGGATGGTCATTTGGATTTCCATAATATCAGTGGTAATGTCTCCATTTTCACTTCTGATTGAGCTAATTTAAATCTTATTTCTTCATTTCTTAATTAATCTAGCTAGTGGTCTATGAACTTTGTATATCTTTGCAAAGAACAAATTTTTTGTTTCATTGATCCTTTTTTTAAAATTTCAAATTCATTTAGCTCTGTTCTGATTTTCATTATTATTTTCTTCTGTTAGCTTTGGGTTTGGGTTGTTCATATTTTTCTAATTCCTTGAGATGTGATGTTAGGTTGTTGATATGCGATTTTTCAGCTTATTAATGTAGGTTTTAAGGACAATAAATTTTCCTCTGAACAAAGTTTTGGCTTTGGTCTAGAGGTTCTGATAACTTGTTTAATTGCTGTTATTCATTTCAAAGAATTTTTAATTTCTATCTTAATTTCATTGTTGACCCCAGGATCATTCAGAAGTAGATTGTTTACCTTCCATGTTTATGTTTGGTTTTGTGAGTTCTTCTTGGAGTTAATTTATAGTTTTATTTCACTGTAGTCTGAAAAAATACTTGATATGATTTGACTTTTTGAATTTATTAAGACTTTACTTGTGGTCCATCATATATGGTCTGCCTTGGAGAACATTCCATATGTTGATGAGAAAAACATAAATTCTGCAGTTTTGAGGTGGAATGTTCTATAGCTGTCCATTAGTTCCTTTTGCTCTAGGGTTTGGTTTAACCAAAATGTTTCTTTATTGATTTTTTGCCTTGATAATCTATCTATTGCTGTCAGTGGAATGTTGACGTCTCCCATTATTATTGTATTACTGTCTATTTCTTTTTTAGGTCCAGTTGAATTTATTTTATAAAGTTAGGGGCTCTGGTGTTAGGTGCATGTATATTTAAATTTATTATGTTTTCTCATTTATTGATTTCTTTATCATTACATAATAACCATCTTCGTATAATATAATAACCATCTTTTTTATTGTTGTTAGTTTAAAATCTGTTTTATCTGATGTGAGAATGGTTACTCCTGCTCATTTTTGGTTCCCATTTGCATGGAATATTTTGTGCCACTTCTTTACCTTAAGTCTATAAGGCTCTCGTGTGTTAAGTGGGTCTCTTTTGGGTAGCAGATATTTGGGTTATGTTTTATTATTCATTCTGCCAGTATTTATCTTTTGAGTGGGGCATTGAGACCATTTACATTCAGAGTTAATGATATGTAAGGTACTATTACATTCATCATATTGGTTGTTATCTGGTTGCTTTATTTGCTTGTTTATTTATTCTTTATTGTGTTAGTAATGTGTATACATTCTTTGAAATTTATGATTTCCAGCATTTTTTTACTAATGTACTTTGATCTTTTGTTTTTCAGTATTTATAATACCTTTGAGTATTTCTCATAGAGCTGATCTGGTGGCAACAAATTTCCTCAACATTTATTTGTCTGAGGAATACTTAATTTCTCTTTTATTTATGAAAATTAGTTTTGAATGATATAAAGTCTTTGACTGACAGTTATTCTGTTTGAGGAGATTGAAGATGGGACGACAGTACCTTCTGGCTTGTAAGGTTCCTTCTGAGAATTCTGTTGTTAATCTGATAGGTTTACCTTTATAAGTTATTTGAGGTGTTTGTCTCACCAGTCTTAAAATTATTTTCTTCACATTAACTTTGCATAATCTGATGATTATATGCCTTGGGCATGACCTTTTCATAATGGATCTTTTGGGAATTCTTAGGGCCTCTTGTTTCTGGATGTTTAAATCTCTGGCAAGACCAAGGAGATTTTTCTCCATTCATTATTCCTTCATATAGGTTTTCCAAACCTTTCTCTTCTTCCTCATGAATACCTATGATTCTTAGGTTTGGACATTTTATATAATCTCACATTTCTTGAAGATTTTGTTTCATTCACTTGATTATTTTTCTTTATTTTTATCGGATTGGGTTAATTCAAAAGTCTTGTCTTCAAGTCCTGAGATCCTTTATTCTGCTAATTCCAGTCTGCTGTTAAAACTTTCCACTGCATTTTGTATTTGTGTGTGTGTGTGTGTGTCTGTGTGTGTGACTATCTCTTTGAAGAATATTTCGTTCATGTCCTGAATGTTTTTAAAAATTTCTTTATGTTGGTTATCAACTTTCTCCTGAAGCTCATTTAGCAATTTTATTATCAACCTTTTGAATTCTGTGTTTGGAATTTTAAATATTTCATTTTGGTTAGGGTTTGTTGCTGAAGAGTTAGTGTGGCATTTTGGGGGGTGTTGGAGAACTCTTTTTACATATTGTCAGAATTATTTTTCTGGTTTGTCTTCATTTAGGTAGACAATTTCCTCTTATATGAGGTTGGCAGGGGCTGACGTATGTATTGTAGGATTCCTTTGGTTATGTATAGCTTCAGTGTGCTGAGTTTCTTATGTGACAGTTGTGACCGTCCTGTGCTGTGCACCTGCACTGGCTCATGGTGTCCTGAGTGGCTGGAGTGGCTTGGAAAGTGGTTAGTTGGGGTGTGGTATCAGGCCTTCCCCAAAGCTGAGGTACTATATGAGATGTTTTGGGCTACGCTGTTGACCTCCGACCAGGAAATGGCACTTGTGGGAGAAAGCTAGTTGCAGTGTTGGCTGTGGGGATTCTCCTTGGCCAATGTTACTCCAGTGAAGTGCCCAGGTAACATGGGCAGAGGGTGGGGCTCTGGGTATTACCATAGTTCTCTGTCTATTTTGATCCTTTGAGTGGAATGCTGAGGTGAGGGGGGTGAAGGAGCTTAAGCATCCCACAAGTGTGCACTCTTGGCTACTCCCTTGGGGATTAGGAGGGAGTCCTAAGGCACAGGATAATGCAGGATGTACACAGAATGTTTACACAGGAAATGAGTGGTTGCTATGGTAACAAGTCTCACCGGCTCTCTACCTTAGCCTCAGGCAGTTTGCCTTCCAAATGTCAAAGTGCAGCAGACCTCCTGAAGGCCTCAGGTGTTCATGGAAGTCTGCTCCAGCCAGGAACTGCTTGCTGCAGCAGAATTTGCCCTTGGGGACTCATCTCCTCCCATGCATGCTAGAAAGCAGCCACCTGCAAGGATTGAGTTCCTGGGAAATGGCAGCTGGTACTTTCTTTCTCTTCCTGCCACACTCCACATGGACTTTGGCAGAGCATGCCTGTGGGTAAGGTAGTTTCCCCTGAAGGACTGGTGTCCCACAAGGCTCAGGTTACCCTCCGAGTCTGTGGCAGAAGCCTAGAACTCCTCTCACTCATCTTTCCCACTACATCTCGAGGTTGCCAGTGGTCTGTGCTATCCAGGTGAGAGTCTGGCTGGCTCTAGCACAGGTCGATGGATTTTTCTCTTCTTTGCACTATGTGGTTATTATTACTTTTTTCATGAGTTGTGGGGTGTGCTGCTGGTCCTGTTCCTCTCTGGGTGCTGAGGAAGCTCTGTTGGTTTACTTTTTAGGGGAAACATACTCTAACTGCCTCACATTGTCCATCTTAAATCAACTGAGCATCTATATTTGGAAGACAAAGTCTTTTCAGAAGTCTCTGGAGGTTTCTACTTGAATGCCATTTACCACACAATGGAAGAATGGAACATGCAGAATTTTTTTTTTTAATTGACACATTTGGTTTTGACCACTCAAAACCAAAACAAAAGCAAAACCCAACATTTTCCTAATAAGGAAAAAGTAGCCACAGATGTTGAGCACATATCTAACAGTGTTTGTTGAAACTGACTTAAGCAGGAAGGGGATTTATTAAAATATCTTAGTATCCCCAGGAAGATCAAGAGAGGCAAACCCAAACCATAGGACCTGGAGTATATCCAAGCAAATCTCAGGGTGATTCTGATACAAACACAACCCCTGATATTTGACACCAACATCTTACCATGTAGGAACTTGACACTATTTATTCTACACCTGCTTTCCTCAAGGAGCTAGACACCAGCATGCCTGACTTGCAACTTACTTTCCTGCAAGCATTTTTTTTCACATTAATTATCCATACAACTTATCTCCCTGCTGATTTAACCTAATGAATTCAGTCAAGTCAAAACTGGTTGATAATGATTGAAGATAATATGATGCTGTCTTGATATATTACCACTTTTGGTGATATTTTTATGTTATGGGTCCCTTCTGTGTTTTATGTAATAAATGTAATAATGTGAAAGGTTTAGATTCCATGGCAATGCATTAATGAGGAGATTTTTTTAAAAAACAGTGTATTTTCTACGTTCCTAAAAGCACATGAAGCAGATAGTTAACTTTAGTCATGTGACTTTTTTTTAATTCAATATTTTTTATTATGATATTGTGGGGTACAGTAAAGGGTTAAGTATACAAATATGCTTCATTCAGGCATCCTTGTTGATAAAAGGTGTCTCTCCATCCCCAGACAGATATTTACTACCATTAATGCCATCTCCCACCGCCATAGTTTCCCACCAACTGTCAGTCATTTTCTTATGGTAATACATTGGATGATCAAGGTTTACTATATGAGTGAGAACATGTGATACTCAGTTCTTTGTTTCTGTGAGAGGTCACTCAGTATTATAGACTCTAGTTCCATCCAGGTTGCTGCGAAATTCATGGTTTTGTTCTTTTTTATGGCTGCATAGTATCCCATTGTGTATATATACCACATTTTTTAAATCCAGTCCTCTTTTGATGGACAGCATGGTTGCTTCCAGGTTCTTGCTATTGTGAACAATGCTGTGATAAACATACGTGTGCAGACATCTTTTTTATAGAGTGATTTGAGTTCTTCAGGGTATATTCCTAGTAGGGGGATTGCGGGATCATATGGGAAGTTGATATTTAGAGCTTTTAGGAATCGCCACACTGCTTTCCACAGAGGTTGCACTAGTTTACACTCCCACCAACAGTGTAGAAGAGTTCCCTTTTCGCCACACCCTCTCCAGCAACTGTTATTTTTTGAGTTATTGATAAT
>CAUYQG010071330.1:0-40278 GCA_963574415.1 Tarsius wallacei | reverse complement strand
TTAGCGAGGGCAGGAAGAGGTCGTGCTAGCATCCTATTGGGTAGAGCAGAGGGGAAATAGGGCGGGCCAAGATTATTATTGGAGGGTATTATAAGGCTGATTTGTCATAGGAGGAGATTGTTGGCTAGCAAGTTTGAACTTTGCGGGCACGAGAAATCGTATAGGGGGAAGCTGGAACTTAGGGCCTTTGTTGTTTCCATGTGGCCCGAGTGGTCGGCGCCATCTTGGGGGGAGGCTCTGACTGTTCCCTGTGGCCTTCAGGTATTTTATTCTATGTTCTTTGTACTCCAACTAGATTGTAAGTCCTTTTGGTAAGGATCTTGTTTTATACTTCCTCTTCCTGAATTTCATATCATAATGTCAAATGTATCAGTTAGGTTTTGCTGCATAACAATCTATCCTAAAGCTTAGTAGCTTAAAATTACAGTCTTTTTAATAGGCTTTTTTAATATTGTTTGCTTACTTTCTGTTTCTTTCTCTCTCTCTCCCTTGTCCTTCTCATTTTGGTCTTACTTGATACTGTCATTGAATGGCTGAAATATGTTTATAACTTTGAAGTTGGATCCTGCACCAGAGGCTCATGTGCATGGGTGTGGTAAGCAAAGAAACATTGCTCTTTTGCCATGTTCTGATTTCCCATAATTCAAGATCATATTATTTTGGAAACAAACTAGATGCATAATTTTTACATGTGCATACTTCTCATTGTTCCATGCTAAGAAAAGTAATGATACTAAAACTGGCTGGGCCATTTTTTTCTTTTTTTTTTTTTTTACTTAGAATGTATAACTCCTGTGCCTCCTTGAAGCACATTCTGGAAAATCATTTCATGGCAATGATGCTATAATAGTGGCAAAGAGCTGTGGTCTATTAGCCTTTCAATTTGGCAGCCAGGGATGTTGCCTTTCATCTTCACATGCGACGCCCACCCCTGCCTGAGAAGGCCCAGAAAATGTCAGCTGACATCACAGGTCAACAAGTAGTACTTCAACTATTTGACCAGTGGTTACTCAATATAAATTTTGCTCAGTCTATTTCATGATCCTATGATGGAGAGATATATTGTACATCCAGAAAAAATCACTCTGCTGTATCAAAGTTTAAGTCTTTTGAAAGAGAAGGACAAAAGAACAGCTGAAGAGATTGCCTTAGAAAGTAGATTCAGAAGTGTCATATCTGCACAGACTGCTCAACCTGCTCCCATGACCGCAGATGGCCTAATCCCATTAATAAGTCCCCATTTTATATCACACGTAGTAGTTCTGCTTTTCTGATCAAACCACTACTCATGTAGATATTTTCCCCTTTCCCTCTCATATCTTACCAGTTGCCCTAAGCACAGAGCAGAAGCGTACTTGGCTTTGGTGTGGGCTCTCCCCAGAAGCGGATTTGGAGACAAGGACTTGAAAGTAGATCATTTATTTGGGAGATGGCACCACAAAGCACCATGAGGGAGTGAGGAGAGTGTAACAGAGAAGGGAGCAGGGCCAATCAAGAGTATGTGAATGGATGTCACCCCTGGGAACACCTGGGACTCAACACAGTCAAGTAATCACTCTCAGAGTCAACACCCCAGTAGGCAGAAAGGCTGGACATCTGTCCACTTGCTCTCATAGTCTGTTGGGTAAGGGTTGTCCCAAAGGCATCAACTTCCTTGAACTCCCTGGATAATCAGCTTGTAGAGGCACAAGACACAAAGATGCTAAAAAGAGAGCCAGGTGGAAACAGGCAGAGTTGCCGGCAAACTCAGGTAGGCTGAGGGGTGTGGAGTTTTGCATTAGCAGCATCTGCAACATAAAATATGTCCTGATGTGTCCCAGGATAGAGGGTCAGCAAACATGGGTTTTGACTTCTTCTCTGTGATTCAAACAGGAGCTGTGCAATGGCAGCAAACCACCTACCCCCTCTGAGCCTCCATCTTTCCATCTTGGAAGTAAAGTCATTGGGCTGTTTTTCTTGGCTAATGAATGATGTACTAAATTTTTAAAAAAACAAAAAAATTAAATAAAACAAAACAAAAAACCTATAAGGAGAGATGACTTTATCAGGAGGTATAGAAACTTGAGTTTCTTCCACCTCCTCCCATTTTTTTTACAGAAAAATATCTTTAATGTGTTGGAGAAAAGCAACAACATTGTCAACCCAGACCAGTATACCCTGCCTATGATGGTTAATTTTGTATGTCAACTTGAATGGGCCACAGACTGCGCAGCTATTTTGCCAAGCATTATTCTAGGAAGGTCTGTGAGAGTGTTTTTGGATGAGATTAACATTTAGATGGGTAGACTGAGGAAAGCAGATTGCTTTCTCTAATGTGGGTGGGCATTATCCAACCATCTGAAGGCCTGAATAGAACAAAAGTAGGACCCTCCTTCAAGTAAGAGAGAATTCCTCCTGCTTGACTGCCTTCAGATTGGGACACTGACTTTTCTCTCATATTTGAACTCAAATTAAAACAATGACTCTGGCCAAATGCAGTAGCTCATACCTGTAATCTTAGGACTTTGTGAGTCCGCGGTGGGAGGATTGCTTGAGGCCAGGAGTTTGAGACCAGCCTGGGCAACATAGTGATACCCCATTTCTGTTAAAAAAAAAAAAAAAAAAAGACACAACAAAACAATGGCCCTTCCTGGATGTCAAACCAGCTGGTCCTTGGACTTGGACTAGACCTAAACCATTGACTCTCCTGGTTATCAACTTGCCAACTCATTTTTGCAGATCATGAAACTTTCCAGCCCCCATAATTTCATGAACCAACTCCTTAAAACAAATCTAGATAGACAGACAGACAGACATAGACAGGTATAGAAATACGCAGATCTGTAGTTAATCCTCACTTGTACCCTACATTTCTATAATAAAATGAAATTTAAAAAAGAAAAAAATTCTTCAAAATTTGCTTTAGTGAGGATTTGCTGATGGCAAATTCTCTCCATTTTTATCAATGAAAGGCACTTATATTCTATAATTATTGATTGATGGTTTAGCTGATATAGTAATCCAGGTTCTTCAAATAAACAGACCCAATAGGACATGGATGGATGCATGGATACATAGATAGATGTAATAGATAGAGAGAGATAGTATCTTTCCCCTTCTAAAATTGTGTCTCTAGTATGGTTGCCCTAATACAATCTTGGTTCTATTTATAAGAGTGTTTCTTTTTGTCCTTTGAACATCCTCATCACTATTAGTCAGATTTTGCTGCATACCAAACGGTTGGTTTACAACAACATTTATCTTCTTGTTTATGGTCTGTGGATCAGCTGTGTCTCAGCTGGGCTTGGCTAGAATTAGCTGGACTTGGCTTGCAGCTACAATTTTGGTTTATGTCTACTCCACATGTTTCTCTTTGACCAGCTACTGGGGATATGTTCTTCTCATGAAAGTTCACAGGAGTGGGAGAAGCAAGCCAAAATGCATAAGCACATTTAGGGTCTCCGTTCCAATGGTGTTCATTAATATCCCACTGGCCAAAGCAAGTGGTATGGGTCAGGACCAAATCAAAGGGTGAAGAAATGTGCTCAGCCCAGCACGAAGCCATGGCAGCTGCAGGGCTATTTAATTCTATAACAGTGAGAGAGTGAAAAATTGAGATCACTAATCCTCCCCACCACACTGTTCTCATGCTCAGATTCATCTTCCTCATGGGTTTTAATCACAATCCATTCAGTTGGCCTTTTCTGAACATTTGTGGCATTGCCTAGTGTCTTCAGCCATTTTGTGCTGCTATAACAGAATACCACAGATAGAGTAATTTATAATGAAAGAAAATTTATTTCTTACAGTTCTGGAAACTGGTAAGTGCAAGGCCAAGAAGTCCACACCTGGCAAAGGTCCTCATGCTGTGTCTTCCCATGGTGGAGGGCAGAAGGTCAAGGGAGGTGGGAACCAAACTCATCCTTCTATCAGGAACCCACATCCACAATAACTCACCCACTCCCTCAATAATCTATTCATGATGGCAGAACCCTCATGACCTAATCATCCCTTAGAGGTCCCAGCTCTCAACACTGTTGCATTGGGGATTATGTTTCCAACAGAAAAACTTTGGGGGACACATCCAAACTGTAGAACCTGGCTAGGTCTATCAACTTTCACTCCTCTAGAGAAAATGCCTCTAGCAGATTATTTCAGTGTGCCACCACACAACCATCCTAAATCTACTGTGAGTAAATGTTGACTGCTAATGGTGCATGGTTGTCCCCTTCTCTGGAGCCATTAGCAGAGGGCATCCCTCAGTTGATGGAACATTCTACCCTGGTGAGGGAAGCCCAGAGATATGATTGCTATATATGGAGTACAAAAGCCAGTTTCCTCTCCTCAAGGGGAGGAAAATTTGGTAGTATAATTTATGCTTCGTAACCTCCTGTAAATCAGGCCAAGGTTTTCTTTCACATAACATTCTTGGTTATCTCTTTACCTATTCTGCCTCTTTTATTTCCTTTAGTCTTCTCCTGAAAGAATGTCCTCAAAAAACCACAAAGTTCATAATTTTGTTTTTCTTCATGGCTGCATAATATTCCATCATGTAAATGTACCACATTTTCTTTATTCAGTTCACTTTCGATGGGCAGCACGGTTGGTTCCATGTTTTTGCTATTGTGAATAGTGCTGCAATAAACATGCATGCCCAGGTATCTTTTCTATAGAATGATTTCCTCCAGATATATTCCCAGAAGGGGAATTACTGGGTCATATGGAAGGTTGATTTTCAGATTTTTTGGAAATTACTACACTGTTTTCCACAGAGGTTGTACTAGTTTACAACTGAATGTAATTAGAGTCTAATACTCAGTGATTTGTCACAGAAACAAAGATCTAAATACCACATGTACTCACTCATAAGTGAACCCTGAACATCTATCATAATACTATAAGAAAGGGATTGGTAGTAGTGGGACACTGCCGGCAGGGAGGGGGACACTGCTGGCGGGCGGGGGAGGGGGGGCACATAACATCAATAAGCGTACCTACACTTTACCTATATGATGACCACATTTGTACCTAACCCTCATTTGTACCCCACATTTTAAAAATAATTATATTTTTAAAAAACCCACATGCACCCAAGTCTTTTTCTCAGATTCTGCTTCTGGGGAATGTGACCTAAGGCAATGGTGATCCTTTTGCATCCTTTTTAGTTACTCTCCAGTACCTCGCATGCTTTCCAAAATGCAATTATGCATAGGGTAAAAAAAAAATAGACTTTGTTCTTAGGATGAACACAGCAGCCCCCTCAAGGTCTACTCCAATAGCCCCAATCATCTGAAGTATTTACTTCATCTTGACCACATGACCATCATCATTTCTTATCCAGTATCTTACAAAACATGTACATGACTATAGTGCCTTTCTCTTTTACCACTTACTAGAAAGTATTACATTTAGTCTGATGGGTTTGAATTTGATGGGCCCTGAGGGTTTCTAGTGATGATGCTTCCATTTCTTTACATGAAGAAGATGTTATCCGAGAGCATCAGGAGAGTTGAGATGGGTGGTCAGGGAAGGAGGAGGGTAAAGTGAACATGGATTTTGGAAGTGAGCCATCTGTGTTCAAATCATGATTCTGCCATTTGTAAGTTGTTTTCTTTGCCAAGTTTGTCAGCATCTTGAAGCCCAGTTAAGCTTTTATAAATTAAGAACAATGATACTTGAATGATACTTCTTTTACACCCAGAAAAATATGTGGTGACAACTGCAATTTTCAACAAGGTTGTGAGTTGCTGGTTACCTGGCACTTTTTAGCAGAGTCCTGAATCTAAAGTTTGTTCCAGGTGGAAACAATGGAACAGTCCCTGACTTGAGGCAGCCCTGAGCCTGGAGCATCATGGTGATGGCTTTCATTCACTAAATTCTTGCTACATGTCAGCCACTATACTCAACCCTTTGCATGTGTTGTCTGGGAATCCTGTCAACAACCTCATATTATTCCATCTCCTGCCTTCTTATGGCTGTAGGAAGTTGATCTGCCAAGTGACCTTGAAAATGTTTGCAGCTGCTGATTTCCACCTCAGGAAATCAAGATTTCAAAATAGGTGGAGGAATTGGACTAAAAAATATAGAAGCGTGTGATTTGGAAGAATTGGATGTATGAAAAAGCCAACCTCTGCACTCAGTGAGTGCCAAGTTAGGGCATCTGAGCTAAATGGCTTGCAGGGTCTCTATTCCAATTATGCATCCTATAGTGCATTTCTGTTTGTTTTCTGCAGAAGTAGGTCTTTATCATCTCTTCAAAACCCTGGTTCCATCCGTTCTCCTAAAGGTACAAGATGTTCTCATTTCATTTTCTTTTCTCTAGCCTCTCCGTCACGTTCATATTTCTGCCTTTCTCCACATAAATTGCCTGGGTTTGGGGGGTCTATCCCCAATTTAGAGGAAGAGAGACCACACAGATAAAAATACCCTTCTCTCCTTTACACTCAGCAAAATGTGTGGTTGCTACTGCGATTTTCTCTGAGGCTGTGAGCTGCTGGGTGCATGATGCTTATTAGCAGTGTCCTGGCTCTGAGATGAGAGCTCCGTGGTTTTTTCCATATCCACATCTTACATTGGCACCGAATACAGCTGTATAAATCTCCAGCCACTAAATTCTGCTCTGCAATTCCCCAGGCTGTTCATTTATTATTAATTACGACCATTATTTATATAGAACTGGAGAGTCTTACGTCAAAGCTGAGGCCTGGCTGGGACGTAAAGCAGTGAAGAGATCTGCTCAGTGGCAAAGAACACCAGGGATCTCTGGTCGTGTCTCTCCCCACTGCCTCTGTCCCCCACCAAGGGCAGAGGTGGCAAAAGGAGGTGTGAACTGGCACATACAGGAAGTCAAGGGATGAGCAGGCCTTGCATGGGCTTTTATTCTCTGACAAGTTTCCTGTTGAAGTAGAGAGAGCAATTGAGGGACATGGGCAAAGTACTCTAAAATTTTATGGTTGGAAGGATAGGTCATTTTATACACGAATGTATTTATTGGTTCCACAGTCAATCATTGAGTTTGATCACATGCTAGGGATAGGAAAGACAGAGATCCACAAAGCAGACATGGCCTCTACCATCCTGGAATTTATACTGTGGTTGGATGTAAGGTCAAAACTGATGTTGGGAGAGGAGTCCAAGGGTTGAGGGAGGGGAGGGCAGTGGAGGGGGGTGGCTGGCAAGGGTGGCGGGAGTGTAATAAGAAAGCAGACAATTACTGAAGAGCAAACACAGTGTGAACATGCGTTTTTATGGAGTGCCATTCCATCTCAGCATGGCAGTTTTCTAGTCCCAGATTTTTTATCTGATTCCCTGTTGAAATATGAACTCAGCAAATACTCCAACATCAATGGAGGATGGCGTCATTTGTATTCAGCACCCAGGACTTCAGCTTTCTACATGCCAGGCACTTTCCACACATTAACACATTTAATTGTGCTAACAGCTTCTCGGGTTACATACTCTTATTGTTCTTATTTTATAGGTGAGAAAACTGAGGCACAAAGGGTAAGCTGTCTTGCTGAGCTACACAGATGGTAAGGCTGGGCATTCTAGATCCAGGGTAGTCCTCTCAACCACTGTGTGCCTTGATGCAAAGATGCTACTGTCCTACCCGTGGCCCTATTCTCACACCAAATTGTCAGTTACTCACCCAGAAAGAATTGATTGAATGCTGACTACATGCCTAGTGCTGAGAATACAAAGACAGAAAAAAGATTGATGGTTACCAGGGGTGGAAGCCCTGGAAAGGAGTAAGAGAGAGTAACTGGCTAATGGGTATGGAGTCTTCTCTTGGGATGATAAAAATGTTTGGGGACTAGGTAAGGGTGATGGTTGCACAACATGGCAAATGTACCACATGCCATTGAAGGGTTCACTTCAAAATGGTTAGTTTTATGTTATGTGGTGAATTTCATCTCAATGGGAAAAAAGAGGACAGAGAAGGAGGCATGGAGGGGCCAGGGAAGTGTCCCCAGTGCATTATAATGTGGGGGAGGGGGGTGAATTCTAATAAAATCTTGCACGTATCTTATGTATAGCTATGGAGACCCAGGGGAGGCAGGGATTTATTCAGCTTCAGTGGTCAGGAAAGCTTTCACTAAGGGTTTCTATTTGAGCTAAGCCTTAGCAAAGATCACAAATGCAGGAGCCTTTGAGATCCAAGACAGTAATGTAAATGTTCTGTCAGCAGGAAGGCAACTGAACATGGTAATGATTTTGCTACATTGAAGTGTCCATGCTCCTCCCAGCAAATATTCAAAATTAGCAATTTTAAACATCATGATAGCCAAAGAAATGACCTTGTTGGCTTGATAAAAGCACATTTTTGCTCCTGGCCTTAAAGGATAAGGAGAATTTTAATGGGAGAAGACACTGTAAGGTGGGTATCTTAGTCTGGTTACCCCAGAAATGGGCCCTGAGAGAGGGATTTGGTTGCAGGTGGCTTATTTGGAAGGTGGAAGAAGCACAGTGGGGAGTGAGGAAGTGAAACAGGGAAGGGTAGGAGGTCAAATAGGGTGTGCTCATACACTGGCCAACTCTGGAGGCAACTGGGAACTTGTATAAGACACATTTTAGAATCACTGCAGTTGAAGAGCAAGCTGGGATATGTATATACTTGTTCTCACCAGCCACTGGCTCTGGGCAGCCCCAGAAGCCCTTTGGCCTACTGCCTAGTAGACACAGAGTTGTGTATTGGAGAAAGGAAGTCCTTAAAGATAGAAATGCAAGGGCTAGCAGTTTACCACTAGCTGGCTGCACAGAAATGGTAAGGTTAAGGGGATATGGGCAGGGCACTCAAAGCATTTGATATAGTAAGTGTCTTTGCTGCAGAAGGAACTAGAACTATCCAACCAAAAGCAGAGAGTGCATAACTTACTAGCAGGAGGCCAAGATCTGGGGCACTCAAAGGAGAAGTAGCCAATGGGATGCTCGCAGCACTTTGAATCCTGTTGAAAATGAGTTTGTGGCTGCAGTGCATGACAAGAGTACTAAAAGTCTATGGTGACTGGTGATACCCTAACCAGACTGTTCCTGGCTCCCCATCACTCAGCCTCCCTTGGATTTTGCCACTACCTGAGCCTGATTCTTTGGTCATTCCCTTGATTGTTCAGAGTTCTGATATCCTTCTACTAATGTTGCTTCTCTGCTTAAATTAGCCAAAGTTCACTTCCATTCCTTGTAACTGAAGATTCTACCCGTACAAGCATAGGATAGGGTAACCTGCTTTAGGAGAAAGATTGTTCTTAATTTGAGGTGTCAAGGCATACATACAAGAAGAGATTGGGAGCATAACAGTGAGAATATAATGTCAAACAATAACATTGGACGAGCTCTTGAGATGGAGTGTGACATTTTGACAAAATGAGAAAAACAGACCCTCAGTACATAAAGCTTAGATGTTGTTAGGTTAAAATATATATCCCAGCGGGGCCTCCAAATGTTAGGTCAGACCTGCTGGGGGTGTAGTGTCTGGTGTCTGCGATCTGGTGCTGCACAAAAGATGCAAAGAATTGCACAGAAGGTAGATGAGAAAATATAGTTTATTTAGAAAGTAAATTAGAGAGAGGGAGAGAGAGAGGAGGAGGAGGTTTACCTCCCCAAGACGGAAGATAGGGCCAAAGCTTAGGAAACACAGTGGCGGCCATAGCCTAAACAGCTTAAATAGCTCAGCAAGGCAATGGCGAATGGTCAATCGAGTTTGAATGCTTTTAAACATTCCCCTTGATAGGTCACATCGTTAAAGTGGTTGTGTGAGGTCGGCTTCACATCATCATGGAGGGGCAGGTACTGACATCAGGTGATGGACAACAGGCACATGACTGCTGCCATGGTAATGGGGTCTGTCTGTGTCATGAAGGTCACAAAGGGCTGATTAGGATAACCTGGGTCTTATGAATGGCAACAAATACTTGAAATAGAAAAGCATATTAGTACAAAACAAGCTGGGGATGGGGGCTGTAAAACAATTATCAATAGCTACTTCTGAGAAACTGGTCCTGTCCTTGGCTAGTGATTAGAAGGTAAGTTAAGTGAACTGCTAGAAAAGCATGAGATTTGAGCAATGTTAAAATGGCTGCTCATTGGGTATATTAAATTCATGCTATGTCCTTTCAGATGTCACCCGGGGAAATTCTTGGATGAGAAGAGACTTGCGCACTGAAGAAAAGCTCAAGCAATACTGGGGAAGACTTACTTTTAATCAAGATTCTTTATGCCAAAATGCCCATGGTAGATACTAGAGTCAGCTTCCCAGGGGTGATCTCGAGTTGCCAGCCAAAAAGGATGGTCCATCTTCCACCTTCGAGTTTCCCTAGAAACCTAAAGTGGGCCTTGCTGGTATTCTCAGCTTCCTCCTTAGTGCTTTGTAACTAATAAGGATGTTGGTTTTGTCCATTGTTTTTTCCTGCTGATGTAATATAGTCAACATTTCAACTCCTTCTGACTTAGTGCTGAGAGACTGACTAGAGAAAGCAAAAGGGCAGGATTAGCAAAGTGGCTTAGAATAAACAACCCTTCTTACATGATGTGTGAATGATTATCATTGCAGCCTTAAGGTTTAATGCCACAAAAATGCAAAATGGCTACTCAGACTGGTAACAAGTAAATATAATTAAAAATTGTTTAGTCATTAGTATGAGTCAGATTTAGGTGCCAAAGAAAAGCAGATGCTGGTTACAGGCTACAGGGGGATACTTTGATTAGAGATTACAGAGGATAGTTCTGGGGAAAAGGAAGATAACGTGGAGAATGAGAGGAACTCTGTATTTGGAGGGAGGAAGTGAGGGAGTAAGTTTCAGCCCTGATACCAAGAAAAGTCACTGCATCTCTCTGATCTCAGATTCTATATCTGGTAAGTCTGGTGGAGAGTCAGCTCCAGGAAGTGGATCATTTGAATCCTATTCTCCCTTCAATATCCAATAGTCTTCATCCTTCCTTTCTACCAAGGTTTGTGCACACACCAACCACTCACCCATCTGAGAATCACCGTAGAAGCCACTGTTTTCTTTAGGATGTAGAGGAAAGCTAGAAGAACCACAAGGATGCATGAGGAGGGTGTCTGCAATGGAAAGCTGCAGACCAGTTCAAGCTACAACTGATGGGAAGAGAGGGAGAAAGAGTCTAATTACATTTTAAAAGATTGTTTGCATTCCAGAGTTCTAAATGGGTTGCAGTAGGTCAGCCACAATTGGGAAGACGCATGAAGAGTCTACTCCAGGAATTTAATGATGAGGGGAAAGCAGCTCGGGAAGATGGTAGAATAGAAACCAGAGACATGAGTGCAGTGGGGAAATCTCAAGGAGGAAAAGCAAAAGGATCTGAGTTCATGGATGTAAGGGTTGAAGAGAGGGAGATGTCAAGGACTCCGAGGCACTGGCTTGTGCCATTTACTTAAATGAAGCAGGTACAAATCATTAATTGGTTTACCTCTTACCCAGCTTCTGGAGATGCTATTAATAGTATCTCATTCATTTTATGAATGAGGAAACAGAAGCTCACAGGGGTTAAAAAATGTGCTAAGGGTACACAGTTAACAGTGGCAAAGTAGAGGTAGATATTACAGCACAAGCTTTGTCAACCTCTGCATAGCACCTTCTCTATGTCCTGTCTTATCCTCTTGCCTTCCATATGGTGTTTTTGTGAGTCCCTTATGCTTTGTCTCTAATTAAGTTATTCAGTCACTATGTAGGTATCATCCTCTTGGGAGCCTGCTTAGTGCTGGGTGTAATCCAATAAACCAAGGAGTAGAACAAATTTGTGCCAAGGGGAGCAAGATGCACCCACTTTATTGCATGCTTTCTGAACAGTGCCTTGTGCAATGTTTCATGAATAATATTCAGGACTTTGGTAACCTGCGACTCCACTAAAAATCCCACAGGGAAGTCCTTCTCCCACCTACAGCAGAGCTGGCTCTACTGAAAAGAAATGGCTCAGGGTCAGGTCAGAGTTCTCAAGCAAACTGCCTTCATCCCCAAGATCAGATTCAAGAAGAAACAAAATGAGAGATCGATGATGTTCGTTCTTTGTAAATCTTAGCGGCTGTCCTACTCAAAAGCATATTCTGGAAAGCGACATTGGCTAGCCTGGGATTTTCTAGAAGTTGTCGGCTGGCTCTTTACTTATAAATCAGGAATTTTGAATGGAATCTGAACTTCCAGGGAATGCCTAAGACAACATCTGTTTTTAAACACGGTCCTTTATATTATGAAAAATTAAGTCATTCTAGTAAACCCAATTTATTCACATATTGCATTCTGAAGATTAATGTTTTTCATTCTCAGAAATCACCTACATTGAGCTCCATAAGAAATCTAAAGAAAAGTCGTTGTCCAAATAAAGGTAAACTTGTACAGATGACCCAACCCTGTTAACTAAGTACCACAAATATTTGACAGCCATTGGTTTCATATATGGTCTCTCCTCCTCTAGAGACTTGTCAGCAGCTGAAATAGGACCTCACCACACAGAAACACTCCTAAGTAGCCACACATAGCCAAGTGTTAAGAGGAGGTTTCTACCTCACTAACACTCTCTGCCACCAGATGAGTTAATCTTCTCAGCGCCACTTGTATGTAGTCAGTAGGAGGTGCTGTACCACGCAGTGGTGAGCAGGGCACAGTGCTTTATAATCATCTCTATCTCAGGAGCACACTCTGAGCTCAGAAACAGATGTTGTCAGGATGAACTTCATTTGGCTGCCTGTTTTCAAGTGTCTATGTTTCCTGCTTGCCTTTGACTCCTTTGCCATCAATGACTGGCTGTCAGCAGATAAAGAAAAACACTCCCAGTAAAGTTCTTTTCATGTATTTGATCTTCTGAATAGATGGAAAAAGATGTCTATGAAGACACCCACTATCAGACCCTTGCAGAGGACTGATTTTATGTCAAAATCAACTTTGACTAAGAACATTATAGAAACATTAAAAATTCTTCTTCCAAAAGCTAGGAAATAATGTTTTTCAAAATTCCTCAGAGGCTTTGATAGTTTCTAAATCTAAACAATCTTGAGTTTGCTATTGGTTCTGATTTTTAGAAAGACAAATTGTTATTCTAGGACTTTGACAATTCTTCTCCATTCCTGCGGAAAACAAAGCAAGGACAAAATAATGCACAACCCAGCAAAAAATGTATTTTACCTTTCAGGAGAAATTTAGAAATACAAAAAATATAAGTTGGGTAACATAATCATCATAAATTTTTTTTTCTTTTTTATTATAAAGATGTGGGGTACAAATCAGGATTAGGTATACAAACGTTGGTTATGCAGGTACCCTTGTTGATGAGTTGTGCCCCTCCCTTCCCTGGCTGCTTCCCTCAATTGCCAAACCCGCCCGTCCTCCCCTGACAGTTTCCTACTGCTGCCAATCCCTTTCTTATAGTAATATAATGGTTCAAGATTGGCTTATGAGTGAGAACATATGGTATTCTGTTCTTTGTTTCTGTGATAGATCACTGGGTATGATCAACTCTAAATCCATCCAAGTTACTGTGAAGTACATATGTTTGTCCTTCTTTATGGCTGCATAGTATTCCATTGTGTATATGTACCACATTTTTTTAATCCAGTCCAGCTTCACTGGGCAACATGGTTGGTTCCACGTTTTTGTTATTGTGAACAGAGCTGCAACAAACATATGTGTGCAGTTATCTTTTTTGTAGAATGATTTGAGTTCCTCAAGGTTTATTCCCAATAGGAGAATTGCTGGGTCATATGGAAGGTCAATTTCTAGTTCTTTCAGAAATCGCCACACTGTCTTCCAAAGAGCTTGCATAGTTTGCATTCCCACCAGCAGTGCAGAAGCTTTCCTTTTTCTCCGCATCCTCACCAGCATCTGTTATTGTTTGTTTTATTAGCGATGGCCATTCTTACTGGGGCTAGGTGGTATTTCACTGCAGTTTTGATTTGCATTTCTATGCTGACGAGTGAGGCTGAGCACTTTTTCATGTGTCTGTTGGCTGCCCATATATCTTCTTTGGAGAAGTGTTATCCATGTCTTTTGCCCTCTTTTGAATGGGGCTGTTTGTCTTTTTTCTTTCAGCATGTTTGAGAACCTTGTAGATCCCAGATGTTAGGCCTTCATCAGATATGCAATTGGCAAATATTTTTTCCCATTCTGTGGGCTGTCTCCCTGCTCTCTTGATAGTTTCTTTTGCTTTGCAGAAGCTCGTCCATTTGATGAGGTCCCACTTGTCTATTTCTTAAGGTATGGGCATTTAGGGTTCTGAATAGGAATTGGTTGCCAGTTCCAATTTCCATAAGGGTGTCTCTTGCATATCCCAAGATTTTTATAGTTTCAGGTTTTACGTTTAGGTCTTTGATCCATTTGGATTCATTTAATTTTTGTGTATGGTGATAGGTAGGGGTCCTGTTTCAATCTTCTGCCTGTAATCAGGCAGTTTTCCCAGCACGATTTACTGAATAGGTTCTCCTCTCCCCAGTGGTTGTTGTAGAAGGCTTTGTCAAAGATGGGTTGGTTGAGAAATTGAGACTTTTCTTTTGGAATCTCTATCCTGTTCCATTAGTCTATATGCCTCTTCTTGTACCAATACCAGGCTGTTTTGATTACCACAGCCTTATAGTAAAGTTTTAAGTCAGGAAGTGTGATACTTCCTGTTTTGTTTCTTTTGCTAAGGATTGTTTTGGCAATTCAAGTTCGCTTATGTTTCCATATGAATTTCTGTATTGTCATTTCCAGGTCTGAGGAGAATGATGTTGGTTACTCAATGGCTATTGCATTGAATCTGTAGATTGCCTTTGGTAGGACGGACATTTTAACAATGTTGACTCTTCCTATCCATGAGCATAGAATATTTTTCCATTTGTAGGTGTCTTCTTGGATTTCTTTGAGCAGTGTTTTGTAGTTCTCATTGTAAAGTTCTTTCACTTCTCTTGTTAGGAAGATGCTGAGGTATTTCTTTTGGGGGGGGTGTGACTATTGTGAATGGGATTGTGCTTTTAATTTGAGTCTCTGCCTGCTTGTTATTGGTGGATAGGAATGCAATTGTCTTTTGCATATTTATTTTGTACCCTGAGATTTTGCCAAAGTTCTTTATCATTCCATGCAGGTTTTTGACAGAGTCTCTTGGATTTTAAAGGTATAGGATTATATAATCAGCAAAGAGGGATAACTTGACTTCCTCTTTTTCTATTTGGATACCCCTGATTTCCTTCTCTTGTCTAATTGCCCTAGCTAGGACTTTCAACACAATGTTGAACAAGGGGTGAGAGAGGGCAGCCTTGTCTTCTTCCAGTTTTCAGGGGATATGTTTCCAGTTTCTGTCCATTTAGTAATGGGTTTAGAGTAAACGGCACTTACTATTTTGAGGTATGTTCCTTCTATACCTAGGTGTTTGTGGGTTTTTATCAAGAAGGGATGCCGGATTTTATCAAAAGTTTTTTCTGCATCCAAGGATATAATCCTGTGGTTCTTGTTTTTACATCTGTTGCCGTAGCTAATTACATTTATGGTCTTGCAAATGTTGAACCAGCCCCCATCCTGGGGATGAAGCCTACTTGGTTATGGTGGACGATGTTTGAGATGTGAGATGTGTTTTTGGATCCAATTTGCTAGAATCTTGTTGAGAATTTTTGCATCTATGTTCACAGGGATATTGGCCTATAGTTCTCTTTTTGTGTTGGCTCTTATCTGGTTTGGATATCAGTGTGATGCTAGCATCATAAAATGTTTTGGGGAAAATTCCATCTTTCTCTATTGCCTCGAATGCTTTCAGTAGGATTGGTATCAGCTCCTCCTTGTATGTTTTGTAGAATCTGCTGGAAAGCCATCTAGTCCAGGGCTTTTTTTTTTTTTTTTTTGGTAGGTAGTTTTTTATGACAGAGTCAATTTTCTGGGTTGTTATTGGTCTATTTAGTGTCTTAATGTCTTCTTGTTTCAACCTGGGGAGGTTGTGTGAGGTCAGAAAGTCCTCCATTTCATTTAGTTTATCAAGTTTTGTTTCCAAACAGGGGTACCCAGTAATCTCTGATAAACTTTTGTATTTCTTCAAGGTCAGTTGTTATTTGATCTTTTGTATTTCTGATTGTTTATTTGGGCTTTTTTTCTCTTTTTCTTGATCATTCTGGCTAGGGGTCCATCAATCTTGTTAATTCTTTCAAAGAATCAGCTTTTTTTTTCTGTTGATGTTTTCTGTGATATTTTTGTCTTCTATGTCCTGTATTTGGGCCTTTATTTTGGTGGTTTGGGTTCTTCTGCTAAAGTTGGGGTTTTGGTGGTCTTCTCTTTCCAGCTCCCTTAGGTGATATGTTAAACTCTCAACTTCTGATCTTTCCCTTTTCTTGATATGTGTTTGTAGAGCTTAAATTCCGTACTTAGAACTGTTTGCAGTGCATCCCAGAGGTTTTGGTAAGGTGTTTCTTCATTCTTATTTGTTTCAGGAATCTTTCAATTTCTGCTTTGATTTCAGTGTTGACCCAGTAGTTGTTCAGCATCATGGTGTTTAGTGTCCATGTCTTTGTGGGCTCTTGGGAAATTGTGTTGATGTTGATATTTATTTTTATTCCACTGTGGTCTGAGAAGGGTCATGGCAAGATTTCAACCTTATGGAATTCGTTTATGCTTGATTTATGGCCAAGGATGTGATCAATCTTGGAGTACATTCCATGTGGTGATGAGTAGAATGTATATTCTATAGTTGCTGGGTGGAATAATCTGTAGGTATCTATTAAGTCCATTTGATCGAGTGTCAAGTTTAGGTTTTTGATCTCCTTGTTAATTTTTTGCCTCAATGATCTATTAAGGGCTGTTAGTCAAGTCCCCTGCTAAGGCTGTTATTACATGTCCCCTATCTAGGGCTGTTAATCCCCTGCTAGGGTTGTTAGTCAAGTCCCCTATCTAGGACTATTATATCAGTCCCCTGTTATAATAGTGTTAGAGTCAATATGTTTTTTTAGTTTACTTAGTATTTGCTTTATAAATGCTGGCACTCCTTTGTTGGATGCATGTATGTTTAGAATGGATATTTCTTGTTGATGGATTGAAACTTTTATCGTTATTTAGTGTCCTTTTGCATCTTTTTAAATTTTGATGGCTTAAAGGTTGTTTTGTCTGATATTAAGATTGCAACTCCTGCCTTGTGATCCATTTGCCTGGAAACTTGTTTTCCATCCTTTAACTTTGAGTCTATGTGAGATGAATTTCCTGGATGCAGCAAATAATTGGGTCATGGTTTCTTATTCAGTTTGCCACTCTATGTCTTTTCAGTAGTGCATTTAGTCTAGTCACATTCAAGCTGATTATTGAAATGTGATGGTTTATACCTGTTATGAGGTTCTTATAAAGTTTTTTCTTTGCTTGGTTTTTGTTGTTGTTGTTGTTTGTTGTTGTTGTTGTTTTTACTCTGGGGTTGACGTATGTGTGTGTTTTCAAGTTTCTTGTTGCACTATATTTTCTGTTGTTCTATGCTCTCTATTCTCTTGGGAAGTGTGTGGTCATTCTTTTTTTTTTTTTCTTTCTTCTGTATATAATATCTTTTTAAGTGTCTCCTGTAGATCTCGTCAGAAGCTGCATAATCTCTTAGGGATTGGATGTCTGGGAAGAATTTTAATTCTCCAGTACTAATGAAGCTGAGCTTGGCTGGGAAGGAAATTCTTAGTTGAAATTATTTATCTTTGAGGACTTTGAATATTGGACTCCAGTTCCTTCTTGCTTGTAGTGTTTCTGCTGATAGGTCTGCTGCTATACTGATTTGTTTTCACCAGTAGGTAGTTTGACCTTTCTCTCTTGCTGCCTTTAGGATTTATCTTTTGAGTCTATTTTGTGTAGGTAAATTACTACGTGTCTAGGGGTTGGTCTTCTCTATTAATGTCTTGTGGGAGTTCTCTGTATCTCTTGTGCTTGGCTGGTCACATTATTGGTGAGATGGGGAAAATTGTACTAGATTACTTCCTGGAATACTTGCTCCAAGTTGTTCTCCATTTCCCTTTTTTCTCTGGGATACCAATCAGGCATAGGGTCAGCCTCTTGATATAATCACACATCTCTTGTAGACTTTGTTCTTTCTTTTGGAGTCTGCTTTCTTTCTTTCTTTCTTTTTTCTTTTTTTACAGATTGGGTTAATTCCATGTTCTGGTCTTTAAGATCTGAAATTCTTTCTTCAGCTAGATTAATTCTGCTTTCCATGCTTGTCATCTTGTTATTTATTTCCTGGATGAAATTTTTTATTGACAAAATCTCTGTTACAAGTTCTTTCAATGTTGCATCTTGTCTTTCTTGAGTCTTATTCACTCTTTCCATCCATTCCCTAATCCCTGTCATATTCTGGGGTCAGTCGTTGGTGACTTCTATTGTTTGGGCATGAAGGTCTGATTTTTCAGGGGTTTTCTCTTTGTTACACTTGAAATTGCCCGCTGTCTACCTTTAGTTTTTCCTCTTTTGTGACAGATCTCTTGTTTTTCTCTTTAGTTCTATTATTCAGTGTCAGTGGGAGAGGCTTTCCCTTCTGACACTTGCTCAGCCCTCTATTCTTCCCTGATCTGGGCTCTGGATTTGTTCCATTTTGAAATAGGACGTTGGGTGGGAAGCTTTGCTGTCTCTTGTAGTTTTTGAAAGTCAAATAAAGTAAGGGACGGGACACTAGGACTCAGAAACTACTTGCAAATTGCAATGTTCACTGATTGTGGTATGTGTTCCCTGAGACCCATTCCTCACCATCACTCTATATGATGATGTAAAGCAGAAACCAATGCAAAAAACAATCGATCACACGCACACACAGACATACACACACTCCCCAAAATAAACTGGAATAACAACAAAGTGACACAAAACAAACAACAACAACAGAAAACCAAGAAAATTGAACACACACACACATCTAGCACAAAGTTAATGGAGAAAAAAACAGAAAAACTTAGGGGGAAAGGAATTCATATTGAACCCTAACACATATATTGACACACACCTGAAACTATAAAAAATAAAAAAAACAAGAAGAACAAAAGAGCAAAAATAAGCCAACAACAATAAAATTGAAAGATGAACACTCAATCATTCACATACACACATAAACAGAAAACAACAAATAAAAGAAGAAAGAAACAGAAAAAGAATTGGAGGGATGCAGATCAAAACTTTACATACACATTCATGCACAAAGGAAAAATATTTTTAAAAATAGATGAACTAACAAACAGGCAGTATTTTTAAAAAAAATTTTAATTAAAATTAAAAAAAAACCTGCCCTCTTGTGGAAGGTTCTGTAATTGTTCCTCTAATCTGATCTCTCCTACAGTGCTTCCACTTCTTTCACTCTCTCCCCAGTGCCAGGAGCAGGGAAGGAGGAGGGGCAATAGAGGTGAGTAGGGCTGCAGTCCTCCCCTCCCACTCTCGTATAGTCAGGAAGATCACCTCCGGTGGGGAGGTGTGGGATTGTTTCCCCAAGTGTGTACTCATGGGGGGGGGTGCCCCAGACAGGCTTATCCTGGAATGGAATTCTATTGCGACTGATGCCCAGTTCCTGCCTGGGTTTGTCCCTCTCCATTGTGGCCCAGCTGTGTGGGTCTGATGTTCAGAGGATTGCTGGGGAGGAGGGGGTTTGAAACAGCCCTGGACTCACCACTGATCTCTCTGGAGTCCTTCCTCATCTTTTTCTGACTACACCCTTTGTCCTACAGCTGGATCAGGTGGGGGTGCAATACCAGGGACTCAACACTTGTCAGGTCCCTTTGAAGTGTTTTCAGACTAGTCCCTCTGGGTAATGATCAACCCCTGAATAGTTGACCTGCCAATCACAAAGATCGGGTCTGTTACTCTGTGATGAGCAAACTGGAGGACTTTCCTGCCCCACCTTCAAGATGGTGGTGGGGTGCTTCTCTTGTCCTCTTCCCCGGGACTCTACCTCTAGATTCCCTCCACAGCTCCTGCTGCCAGTGCCGGGCCAGGCACTGAAGTTGTGAGGCATATCCTGGAGCAGGCAGTCTCTCCTTCTGCAGAGGCAGAGCCTGGGGTGGTAGTCTCTCCCTGTCACTTCTTCACAGGAAAACTTTTGACCATTTTTTTAAATGGTGCTCAGCCTCTGCGACCAGGGAAGAGCCAGGGACCAAGCAGAGAAGCTACAGCACCAGCTGTTGCACCAGGGTCCTGGCCACTTGCTCACGAATCCCCACTTAGTCAGTCTCTCCCAGCATTTTCTTCCCAGGAAGGGTTTTGCTGATTTAAAAAGAAAAAAAATTGGTACTCAGCTTCTGCATCCCGGAAATTGCTAGGGTCAAAGCCCAACAGCTGCAGTACCAGTTGCTGCCAGAATGCTACATTTCTAAACAGCTCCTAGGTGAGGTTGCTGATGTTGTCTCACAAACCACTCCTGAGGTAGAATGGTAGTAAATGGCCTATTTGTATTTTGTGTGTCTGGAGTTTCTGACCTATTCTTGAAAAACTTGATAAGTTGTACAATTTCAAATTCTCATTTAGATTATGAAATAGCTAATATTTGTTGTTTTAAAAAAACAAACCAACTGAAAATAATTCAGAAATATATTTTTTAAAAAGAAATAAAAACCATATCCTTCATACATAACTGCTGTTAACATTATAGCATCTGTCAGTGGTTTTCAACCCTAAGCAGCATCAGTTGCCTGAGAACATTACATAAACAATAGATACTGGGGTCCACCTCTCAGACATTCTGTTTTAATTGATATGAGGTTCTTTCTAGGCATTTGTATTTTTCAAAAGCTCTCCAGGTGATTCTGATGTGCAGTCAAGGTCTAGAGTCATTGGATGCACCTTGTTCAGTATTTATAGTCACATAGCTATGGGGAAACATATTTTTTTTATTTTTAAAGGAAAACAGAATAATCCTCCTTATAGAATGACATCAGCTTTTTGAGTGACTGCATAATATTCCTTTGGAGGGATATATACTCATTTAGTTGGTCAGTTGACATTTGCTGTGTTTCCCATTTTTTTTTCTATTATAAGCAGCATTGCAGTGGACATTATAATACCTACGTATTTGTGCATGGCCCTTAGGATGCATTCTTCGCAGTGGAACTATTAGTGCAGTGAGACAAAAATCTTCATATATCTTTGTGAAGCTTCTCTACAGAAAGTTGTATTATACATTTCTATCAGCTCTTTCTGAATGAGCCTGTGTTCCTAGACCTTCTCCAACATTTGGTGTTGTTGTTCTAAAATTGGTCCAATAGGTGAAAAATATGACATTTACACCTTTGTTTGCTACAAAGTTGGGCATCTTGTTACATGTTATTGGCCATTTCTACTTTCCCTATGAACTGCCTTTTCTAGTCCTCAGATGGGAGAGATTTGTATTATTACCATTATTATTTATTTATTTATTTATTTATTTATTTTTAGGAAGCAGAATTTATTGACAGGACAGAAAAGCTCCCACAGTGGGAGGGGACCAGAGGAGGTTGCCTGACATTTGTATTTTTAACTGATTTTTATATAAAGTAAATGTGCAGAAGCAGTCAGTACCCATCCCAAACCCCTCAAGCTGCCCCAGAGAACACTTCACACAGTCCCTGAACATGCTGTGGTATCTGGTGTTATCTGCCTAAGAGTGTTCTCTTGGCCCAAGAATGAGACTGGTCTAGCTGGGGAGGCCAGAAGTCCCCCAGGAGGGACCTTCAGTCAGTGGGGAACAAGAATTGGTGGATCAATGCTCCACCCTCCTTGGTCTGTGTGAGACAACTCCACCATGTTCTGTAGTGTCTCAGGGCATGTCCCACAGGTTAAAGCCTCTGTTTACCATGGAGAAATCCCCTCTATAAAGTCCCTCTTATTGGCTCTCCTCCTTTCCCTCACTCTTCCACTCCCTTGCAGTGCTTCCTATAAATTACACTAGTTGATTACTTGTGCTCATTTCCTATCTCTGGGTGGGAGAGATTTGAGGTAGATTCCAAACTAAGACCCTCAGCAGTCCTGATTTCCTGAGATCAGTTGCTCCCATCTGACTTGATGCTTTGTGTGCACATAGGAGCATGCCAGGAGAGTAACTCATGTACCAAAGCTCAAGGGGAAATCTTGAAACAGAACTAACACAGTGACCCAAAGGGACTCAGAAGACACTGCTCATAAAACATTGAAATGCAACCAACACCATCTCCAAGGCACAAACACAGTGGCTTCACTGGAAGCACGAAGGCAAGCTTGTCACCAAAGCAGTTTTTCACAAATACTTCTCCTTGATATGGGGTAAAAAAATGGAACATAGAACTGAGGTGTGTTCAAGATTTTGAAAGGGGTAAGATGAATGAAGTTTATTAAAAAATCACATCGCAAGTGTCACCTCCAAGTTGTAAAGTTTGTTGCAAAGGCTCCTGGCTGGGTAAACAAGGTCTGTTACCTAATACTGGTATGCTGGCAAATTCATAAATGGAGGCTCCCTGCCTGTAGCCTGCCCAACTTCTCTCCTTACCCTGGGCTCTGAAACCATATCATGCCAACATGTCCAAGTTTCATTCACACTTGGCCGCTCCCTGGGCCTCTCCCTGGGCGTTGGCCACTCCCTGGGCCAAGGAGTGCACATACACTCAACATGACCTACTCCTCGAAAGAAAGACCAGAGAAGGGGTACATTCATGTCACAGAAGTGGGATTGGGGCCATTTAGCAAGATTTCTGGGGTTCTGGATTTTGGTTTAAAACAGCTTTGTCCAACAGTCCAATATAAGTAGGTTCAAGCCGCATGTACTATTAAGCACTAGTGCCACATGCCGAAATAATCATATTGGGTTAAAAATATATTGTGAAGATTGGAAACTGTCATAGCAATTTGGCATTATTGTGAGATACAAATACTTTCAGGCTTGCTTTCAATGCAGACTGGTACCATGCATTAGCACTGTCCTCAGATGAAGCTTTGAGAAGCATTGGGCTAGACAACCACATACAGCAGCAAATAAACACAAGGGTGGAAATATAGGAAATACCTAATGTAGAGAGACGGTTAAAGACAAGGGAATTTTTGAAAGAGAAGCATAGGAGACTTGATTTATGGGCGACACTGCCACAGATGGGGCTGGGAGTAGGTATCACAAATATAAGAACTTCTAAGTACTGGAGTCAGCTCGCGTCCTGCAGTGAGCCCTCTGACTGTGTGTGATGCATTGCCTGTAGAGATACCAGCTGACCAATATCTTCCATTGGAGTTATACCTGGTTGGAATTATGTTACTGAGATCTAATATCATTGTCTCAATTCCTAACACGGTACAGGTCACACATGGCCAGGACTACCTGTGAAAAAGATTGGGTCAGTCAGCTGAATAGGGTTATGTGCTTCCTTGATTCCCTAATTGCATAGACAGTGCCTGACAATGTTTCCATGGGAAAATATAAATACGGTGGGAAGACATATTGTATAGATGTGAATAGTTACTGTATAGATGTAGGTTCCTGTTTTATGTAGAATAAAGAGAAACCCAGAGGGCCAAGTAAATGAGCACAGAATATCATTGTGCAAACAGGTCTCAATTTCACAAGGGGCTCTCTTGTGAACTATGTACACACTTTAAGCCAGCAAGATACCCCAAAATAAAAAAATGCAAATAACATTGACCTAAGTGATGAAAAGTTAGCATAAAACTAGAAAACACTCCAATTATTTTATTACTTTAATTAAAAGAGTGAAACCATATGGTTATCTTAGTAGATTCAAAAAGGCTGTGATAAAATTCAATATTCACTCAGGATAAAAATTACTAAACAAAATAAAAACAACTGGAAATAAAGTGAAATCTGAAAAATAAATGCTACCGCCGGGCTCGGTGGCTCAGTCTGTAATCCTGCATCTTGGGAGGCTGAGGTGAGTGGATTGACTGAGCCCGTGGGTTCGAGACCCGCCTGGGCAACTTGGTGAGACCTCATCTCTACAATAAATCAAAAATTTAGCCGGGCGTGGTAGCGCGCGCCTGTAGTTCCAGCTACTTGGAAGGCTGAGGGGGAAGGATTGCTGGAACCCAGCAGGTTGAGGCTGCTGTGGCAGGGAGCGGCCACTGCACTCCAGTCTGGGCAACAGAGTGAGACTTCAACTCAAAATAAATAAATAAATAAACAAACAAACAAATAAACAAACAAATAAATAAAAACGCTACCAAAAGTATTCCTAATGGTAAAGTGTTAGAAGCAGTCACTTTATTACAGAAATAAAATAAAAATAACCACTATAGTTATTTTCATCTAAATTGTTGCTAGTTAGTGTTATTTACCGATAAAATGATTGTCTACCTTGGAAAAAAGTGCAATATACATACTATGTATGACTACAAAATCAAAAAGATTGCTAGATTATTCACAATAACAAAAACATGGAACCAATAGTGCTGCCCATTGAAAGAGGACTAGTTAAAAAAAAATGTGGTACACATACATGGTGGAATATTATGCAGCCATAATGAAGAACAAAATTATGTACTTCGCAGCAACTTGGATGGACTTAGAGCCTATAATACTGAGTGATCTTTCACAGAAACAAAGAACTGAATACCACATGTTGTCACACATAGGCAGACCTTGAATTATTATCATAATACTATAAGAAAGAGATTGGAAGTAGTGGGAGACTGCCAGGGGAGGAGGGGCGGGATTGGCAGTAGTAGAAAACTGCCAGGGGAGGGGGGGCACACCTCATCAACAAGGGTACCTGCATAATAAACATTTGTATACCTAGCCTTGAATTGTACTCCACATCTTTAAAATAAAAAATTTTAGAAAATGAATAAATAAATAATAAACAGCAAAAAAAAAAAAAAAAAGAAAATCCAAAACAAAAAGATTGCTGGATATCAGGTCAATATTCATCAGCAGTTAATTAGAAAATATTATAATAATGATAATATCAATAAATTCATCATCAAAATCAATAAACATCCTAAAAGGTAAGAAATATTTATCTATCAAGTACAAAACTTTCATAGAAAAAATGTAAGACTTTAGCTTACATTTATATTTATATATATATATAAATCTTAAAAAAAGAAAGATATAACATGTTCATAGACAGGATGTTGAAAGTGTGACTATTCTGTGATCTAGTAATTTCACTACCAGGCATAGAACTTAGAGAAATTCTCAAAAATGAACACTGAGAATGCCCTAAGGATATTTGTTGTAGAATTGTTTAGAATGAAAAAATAAAAATCAAACACCTTTGCTGTCAGCCAATAGAATAAATGAATATATATACATAGACATATACATTTTGTCTCATTTAAATAAAATGTAAAAATATAAAAATAGACAGCATTTAAAATAAATATATCAATGTGCGTGAATCTAAAAATGTCGATTCAGAAATGGAGGCTGTGAAGAAATATATAAAGTGGAATGATGCCTAAAATTTCAAAAGAAAATAGGACTATATTTAATGACTATGTCTCTATGTAGTAAAAGTACAAAATTATGGAGAGAATTTACACCAAATTCAGAATTGTGGTCACCTCTGTGTCAGAAGCAAAGGTAATAGGTAAGGACTTCAAGTGCGCATGCAGTATTTTACTTAAGAAAAAGGAGAATCTGAAATAAACTGTGCTAATATTTGCTAAGTGTAAATGATGTATTTGTTGTGCCACCAGTTAATTTCATAACCGATTATTAGTCTCAATGTATTTCATTCCTGCTTAGCTCATAAGTAGTAATCACCTATCATATACTTTTACTTCCCATAAACAGTAATCATCTCTCATACACTTTTGTTTCCCCCAAAGTCATTTCCAAAGCCCTTAGCACAGTGCTGCATTCACAGGTGATGTGCAGAAGGTACATTTGCTTCAATTTCATGGAAAAATAGGTAACACTTCCAGTTGTCATGAAACTGGCAGAGAAAACCTCCTAGAAGCCTGTTGCTTTCTCACTGCAATCCTATCTGATTGGATTACAGCATTGAGATCTCTCAATGTGTCTTCTCACCTACAAAACCTTAATTCCAAAATAATCACCTACCTTAGTAATGTTGATCACTAATAAGGCTTAATAATGTGGTGAGTTCTGTCAAGTGACCTCTGGAGTGTTTGGAAACTTTGTAACTCGTCCTAAAGACATAGATATAATCTCCCTGACAAAGTACCATTTTGGGATTAACCCACTTTTTAAAAATCCTGAATATTTGTTCCTTTTCTAGATCTCCTCTCAGTGGTTTAAAAAATTAATTGCAAAACTTTCACCCCTCTTCCTGGCAGAAAGATAATAACAGATCCTGGAGCAGATAAGTCTACTGGAAACATAGTTGACTGAAGTTTCCATGGCAGGACACCTACTCAATGTCTGTGCTGAACACATGTTCTCATGCCATCAGAGGTTTGTAAAGAAGGTTAACTGGTCACTTGTCACAACTTGTCCTAAAACAATGACAGAGGGAACCAGATCATCAAGAATGGGTATTCAAGAATCAAGCATGCCCCCCTCAGTGAAAGGGTGTATATGAAAATAATCAAAGTGAACCAAGCAGGTAAGCATGGACACTGGGAATCTAGACATAGACCTGGCCTGGAGCAACCAAGAGTTGAGATCATTTAATGGAGTCATAGGTGCAGGGGTGGGGATGCTCAGGTTAGTTTGTTTGCTTAGAGATGGGGCCTCACTCTGCTGCCCAGATTGGAATGCAGTGGTACAGTCATACCTCACTGCAACCTCATATTCCTGGATTCAAGCTTTACACCTGCTTCGATCTCTCGAGCAGCAGGGACTACAAGGGGGCGCCACCATGCTATATTTTGTAGAGACAGGGCCTCACTATGTTGCAGGCTGGCCTCAAACTCCTAGCAATCCTCCCACCTTGTCCTCCCAAGCATGCTGGTATTACAGGCATGTCCAGACCCCTTAGTTTTAAGAAAAATGCCAAGAGCCCAGTTACTGGTTACGTGAGGCATAACAAAAAAGTGGATGAAAAACCTTGCTTCAAAGGAATGAAGATCAGAGACCAGTAATTCAATCTACCATATTGGGCCAAAACTAACCTATTCCCCAACACACACACACACACACACACACACACACACACACACACACACACACACAGAGGCATCCAGCATCTGAAATTTCACCAACATTCAGTAATTTCTTTGGACTGAGATACTATTACTGACTCAAAAAAAAAAAAAACACAAAAAACTCTTGTTAAAATTCAAATATCTTGCCTCAAGGTTAACAAATGAAACCTTTAATAGCTATAAATAAAAGGAGAGTAATATTTTATTGAGTCTAGTCTGTACTGCATAAAACTCCATGAGGTAGCTCCTGTTATCCCCAGGTATTAAATGAGGAACCAGTGGTTCAGCAAAAAGGTGATTAAATTTTGCTGAAGGTCTTACGACTGTCAGCTGGGATTTAATTCCAGGTCCCTGTGATAACAAATTCCTTGTACTTTCTGCCATTGCCTGCTTCTTCCTTATCAGATAATGGAGAAGTGGGAGGCCTGAAATTAGCAATTCAGAGAGCAGTTTTGATGAGGCGTGAGGGACAGACCAAACCAGGGAGCCCTAACTGTGGACATGGGTGAATTCTGTAGCAGGTCTAGTCCCCGATAAAGGGATGTCAAGGGTGAAACAAGCCTCCCTCACAACTGGACCTGTGGCTGGTCCCAATATAAGCCTGTTAAGCTCACAGATTGGCTGGGAGGTTCTTCTTCCATGATATTGTTGAGCAGCTATTTAAAGTCTCATCAACCTCATTGCTCATCTCATGAACTACTTTTTCCCCAACACTTCAGAACTCAGGACTCCTTCTCCTTCTTAGTCTATCCTGAGGAAGAAATAGTGTCCTCCAGGGGGCTTTGGAAATCCTACACAGAGCCTTGTGGCTATAATCTGAAACTACAGAGGCAGCAGATGGCATCTGAGAGCAGAAATTGAGAGAGCTTTTGGTTGGTTCTGGTCCTGAGATCAGCAACAAAGGCTAAATAAATAATAGAATGTTCCTAATCACAGAGTCATGCAGACAGCAATTAGGAATGCTTTTCAGAGATTACTCATGTCGATCTCTGTACCTGAGATGAAACTCAGCTAATTTGCCACTCTTATTTTAATTCCATCAATTAGAGAAATAAATTGCCAATAAAAGCTCATCTTTTGAAAAGGTTTGTTTTAACCTTTTATAAAGTACTTGGAGGAAAGCAGAGAGAAGAGCTTCCTAAGTGACTGGTAATTGATCAAGGTCGGGAGAGAGATGCTGTGAAAAACACTGCTCCAAACAGCAGCAGAGCACTAGAAAATGGGTGAGGGGGAGGATGGAAAGATGGAAAAGGTTTTCTGGAGTCTTCTGGAACAAAGAATTTCAGCTTAGAATAGAAATGTATGTGAAAACAGAAAGTTAGGTCTAGAACATAATATGAAACTGAGCTAGTGTGAAAAGACTGGCCCTCTTAATCCATGCATCCATTCTGTCACCAGAACCTACTAGGTTCCAGTTCTAGAAAGAAAGTAAGATGCTTTACATCCAGATCCCTGCCTTTGTGGAGCTTGCAGCTTTGCTGGAGAAATGGTTGTTCGATAAGTACACACATAGGTAACAACAAAATCATCATATTAAGAGGAAGCAGTGAGTGTGAGGGCAGCCATGCAGTAGGATGACATGAGTTAAAATAGAAACATCAGAAGAGCATCTTGTAAGAGAACCTTGCATAGTGTATCAGAGTTAGTCGAGTGGAGGAGAGGGGCAGATTCCAGCAAAAGAATGGCCTGTGACAAGGTTAGGAGGTAGGAAAGATACTGATGGATCTGAAACAAGGTCAGAGCACCCAAATAGAGTGACTGGCATTTACTGAGCCTTGATTTCAGATCGGCCTCCACATAAGGCACTTCTCAACATTATCTCACTTAATTGAATCATTCTCACTTTATTGATTTGGTTTCATGAAACTAAGTCACTTGCCTAAGGTCACAGAATTAGCAAGCCTTCTGTTGTAACACCCAGGGATACCACAAGGTTCTGAGAGAAATCACTAAAGTTTCCTTTTTGAGGAGAAGGGGTATGTAGTGGAGAAAAAAGTTAGTATGTCTCTTCCAAACCTTTGATGGTCACTCATTGGCCTAAAGCTTTGTGTTCAGCACCGTGCGGACATCTGGAGAGACACAGAAGATCCCTAGATTCCTTCAGTAATACACGAGGGCAAATATGCAATTGCTGTAGTCCAAAAAGAATGCCATATGCAGAACAAATGATAGGCTTGAAAGGGAGAAAGCCAGAGGAAGTAGAGTAGGCTGCTGCAGTAGTACATTACTGGGAGAAGTGGGAATACGAAGAAAAGTAATAAGAAGAGGGACTGAAGGAATCTTGGCTAGAACTCGGCATCTGACTGCATGGAGTGGGGCGGGGTCAAGGAGACTGATGGGTCTTGGCCATCTTCAAGGAGAGTGATAGGTCTTGGTCATCTTCAAGGAGGGTAACAAGTCTTGGTCATCTTCAAGGAGAGGGATAGGTCTTGGTTGTCTTCAAGGAGGGTGATAGGTCTTGGCCATCTTCAAGGAAGGTGATAGGTCTTGATGATCTCCAAGGAAGGTGAAAGGTCTTGGTTAGCTCCAAGGAAGATAGTAGGTCTTGGTTTCCTTCAAGTAGCTTGATAGGTCTTGGTCATCTCCAAGGAAGCTGATAGTCCTTGATGATTTCCAAGGAGAATGAAACGTCTTGACTATCTCCAAGGGGCTACATCTAAATGACTGACTAGGCAAAACAAAACACAGTAGAAAGCAAAAAAGTCAAAAGGAGAAACCAGTTCATCTGCATGATGAGAATGGGGTGGAAGGTCATGGACATAGGTGGGAAGTTAGCAAACAAAAGTCCAGAGGGCTCCAGTCCTGGTGTTAATGGTGCTGCTGAAACAACAAGCCAGATATCTGTATCCAGGTCACCGTGTTCTCATCCTATGGTGTGGACCTGCTCATTCTGTAACTATTTTTGTATTTTTGTGTTCAAGATAAAGATGACACCTAGTGGATGACCCAGGTCCAGGTGGTATAGAAACCCTGAGGGGCGGTCCAATAAACAACAGGAAGGCTTCCTCTGTGGCTCCACAGACCTTGAACATTCTTCCCTCATGACACTTTGTGCCACCTTGTCCTGAAATATCTTTATATGGGTCTTGGTCTTCCTGGTTAGGGTGAAATTTGCTGAGAGCAAGGACTCTTAGTCATGGTTTGTGTCTCCAGCATTTGGCATGGCTCCTGGTACTGTCAACTGGAGCCCACAATGATGCCTAAAAAAGGCTGACTTGTTCAAGGTCTGTCATACATTCCCTTGTTTGGAGGGTAGATGCTGGGAGAAAATATAAAATATAAAAACTGTGGTTTAAGACACAGAATTTTAACTCTGAAAGAAATCTCCTTAATCACTTAGCCAGACCTCGAGATTATACAGGAGACAAAATTCAAGCCCCCAAGACAAGAATGAATTGTCCAAGATGGCAGAGCTAGGATGAAAAATCTAGCTTTCAGGACGTGGTATCTTCCCCCATACCAAAGACATTAAAACTGAAGTGTTCTTTACAAGCTTATTTCTAACTTTTAGCAAGATTTTCATCATGATGATTTAGAAGACCAAAATACTTAATGTTTACACTAAGTATACCTATGGAGAGAACACAGGGCCAAGAGCATATCCTCTTGGCCTCTGCTTCTGCTTTGATCTACTGTGGCACACTATAAGTATGTACTTATGCATAGGATTATGAATTAACTTCCAACTAGAGTGCAGGCACCGTGAAGACAAGGACCAGGTCTGAATCATTGGTTTCTATATTTATGGCTATAGCAGTGTGCATATGGTAGACTATAATGTATATTACAGAAGATTGATAGGGGAAGTCATTTACCCATTTACTTACATATATAATTTGCATGATTGAATAAGTAAAGGGATAAATGGCATCCCCTATCAATCTTCAATCCAGGAATGCTACCATGCCCAGAAAATTACAAGCTTCTCAGCCCTTTTCAAACCCATGGTATTTATGGCCCAAATGTCTAGGTAAAGAGCAATTGGTTAGACCTAGTGCTGGGAGAAATGGTATGGATTGGATTAATTTAGGGCTTAACAATTCTCCTATTTTGTTGAATGCAGTCAGAACTAAGCAGTTTCTTTCCATTTTAGGTTCTGTGAAGAAATAACATGCGTTATTTAAGGAACAACAACAAAAATAAACCCTTGTAAATATTGCACATCCATTTGCAAGCAGAAGAGTCATACAATAATAACATCCTGGACATGAAACAGTCAGTGAAATGCAAACCTGGCTGAGAAAAACATTGCCTTCTTTTGTGGAGAAGAGTCACAGGAGACTGGAGAGCATATTATTTTTCTTGGCTTTGGGCCTTTAGGGTATCAAAGTTTCCTGAAAAGGATTATGCATCATGGAAAGTGTTAATGTAACTTATTATTCCATTTCTCTTTGATGAATTCTTTGGAATCAATAAAGGTACTTAACAGTTAAGAATTTCATTAGGCTGCAATGCAATACCAGGAATCTGTTAGATTTATATAACACCTATCTTCAGCAAGTTCTTTTGAAGCAATCACAGAGGACAAACAGGTTCTCCTGCTGTGTGAACCCAGTGAATCATGTCGATTTAGGGTATTTTTCTCTTTGTGGACTCACTGAGCCTTGGGTAGGAGAGAGCTTTTGTGACTATTGCAAGTTTTCTGTATGTTTGCCTTGCTGTTTGTATGTTTTAAACCTATATAATTTCACCAAGTATGTGCACAAAAAGTGACCTAAAATATAAGGGGGAGATAACTACTACTCTTTCTCATGGTTATTCCCTGGAGGTGGTGTGCTCTGAAAGGAAAGATATTGACCTTGAAGGGGAGAAATTCCGATCGGCAGAAATGAGCACTGAGACTATTTTCCACGAGGCACCCAAGGGTGACACAGCACTTGTGTTGATTATGCATTTCTTGCAATATTCTTATCTATTTCAAATTCATTCATGGAGACAATGATCAGTGATAAAATGTAAAAACTTGAATGGGTATCATTAGATAAAGGAAAAGCAATGAAGGTCAAGGTTCTACCCATGCAGGCTTACCAGTTTGAGCTGAAGAAACACCTGCTTTGCAATATTTTTCCACCTTAACTACTTTGTAAGCCTCACAGTCCTAGAAGATCCTTTAACTACAATGAAAATTATATTGCTCTGTGATTTAACGATCCTTTGATTTCTTAATTATGTTAAGCTATTTTAACAAAACAACCTGCTACAACACATGACTTAGCCTAAAACAGTCCTTCTTTGAGCACTATGAATAATATGTAGCTAACAACAACAAAAAAAAAGTTCAGCAGTCTTTTACTTATGAAGCTGAATCATCGTCTCAAGCCCATGTTTATTTGGAAGAACTTACAGTTAAAAACCCACTGAAATCCTATGTGGTGCTTTGTTTTGTGAGAGATATAGCCTTGAGTCAAGCTAATTCTCTAGAACCATGAATAGTCTCTACATAGGAACATGTCAGGAAAAGGAGAGGTAGCTATCACAATGATAACACCTGAGAAAGCTACCATAGGGTGACGGTGAATAGGACGTGGGGCAGTGGATAGTTTTGTTCAATCCATGCATATTCGTCTAACATTTCAGGTTCTCTTTGTTCAGGGTTTCCTTAAAATGCGCATATTTAGTGACATAATACATGTGATTTATTATTAGAGTTTTTTTTCTCAAGTGCAATGACATTTTTTTGCTATGCAATCAAAACACAGCAACAATTCTGATGACCTTTCTTGTTTCTATTCTATATCCTGGGGACATGTTTCTTTGGACCAGTCTTGTCCCAGTGCATTCCAACTTTGGTCTACTTGTCGTGTTTTTCCCCTCTGTGCCTGCCAGCATATCAGTCATTTTCTTAAAGTTAATAGAAAAATTATACAGTAGTAAAATCTATCAGGAAACTTCTGTGGCTTGATAAACACCCCCTCTTCCACCTCCATATTAATTGCTTTCAGTTCTAATCACTTTATTCTTTGTGTGAAACAAAACATCTAAATTTGTTCCTCATAATCTTTGTCTACCTTCAGATTCCTAAAAATACCTCAAAACATGCATAAACATAAGGTTCTGAGGAGCAGGTTTTATCTCTTAACCCTTAGCACTTTTCAACTTGAAAATTTCATTGTCAGAGAAATCAGATGCAAAACATCCTCCATTTCCCATGTCTCTGTGATGTTGCTTATTCAAAGAAGATTTTCTTATTTTGGTTTCAGATCACATTAATTGCAATATTTATTTCTTTTTCCTTTGAGATTCTTATTCATCTGTTCTTGTTGTCTCCTGAATACATTTCCTACTAGCAGGAAGCCCTAAATGATGAATAGAATCTTAGCTTTACCAGACTTCCAGACACTGATATCTATATTTTGTTTGCTGATAGCAGTAGGCTTTTTAGTAGAAAAAAATTGTAAGCATCAAATTAGAAAAAAGAAGTAATTTTCTCTTGATCAGGAGCTTAAATGTCAGTCTGTGGGCTCTAGGGAAATTTGTCAGTGGGTCACCTAAGTGTTTGGACGGTGCATTTCAAAGAAAAGTAGTAACAAGGCATTATGGGTTACCTCTAGGACCTTCATAGAAACACTAAACAAAGTTTTATTTAATATTTCTACTTCTTCGGTCAAACGTGGGGCCAGAGAGCAGTAATGGCACAGAGAACAGTATGCTGTATTGGCAAAAAAATTGGATAGGAAGTCAGGAAACCTGAATTCTAGCCCCTGACTTACCTTTCACCTAGGAATGTGGTCTTTGACTGGTCTTGTGACCTTTCTGCAACTTGGCCTCTTCTATTCTGAAATAAGTTGAGTGGAGAAAATTACCTTTTCTTGTTCTATTAAAAAGTGATGCTATGATTCTAAGTGCTTGCCAATAAAATGGAAGAACTGAATTCTGAATCTGGGATTCTCTTTCCCTGCATTATGCAAATCTAGAAAACTTCAGCATTAGGACTGGGGAGGGTGATGTTCTACTGTCCGGGTATTTGTCCTACTTTGGGGATGTAGGAGTGTGCAGAGAGCTGGCGTAGGCAGAAGTCATGAAAATGTTCCTTTGCAGTCAAAGGTAAAGAGGCCGGCATGGGCACTGCAGAGATCACCACCCCAATGGGCCATTTGCTTGGATTCTGAATCAATGTGTTTCAGGGTTGAAAGGGCCTTCCGGGGTTTTCAAATGGACTCTATTACAGTTGAAAGAAACTTTAAAAAAGCAAGATAAAGAAAATGTGGTACATATACACAATGGAGAAGAATGCAGCCATAAAGGACAAAATTATGGACTTCACAGCAACGTGGATGGATTTAGAGTCCATCATTCTCAGTGATCGATCAATCACAGAAACAAATAACTGAATAACACATGTTCTCACTCTAAGCGGGTCCTGAACATTAATCACAATACAACAACAGAGGGATAGGCAGTAGCAGGACACTGCCAGGAGAGAAGAGGAGCACATAACATCACTAAGGGTACCTGATTTTAAGCCAGGGGAAGGGAGGACCAGTGGGAGGCCCAAACTTTACCTGCACGTAGGCTACTTATATACTCAATTCTGACTTCTACCTCACATCTTTACAAAAGAATGAAGTAAAACAAAAGAATGGAACTCATTATATTAATTATTGACAAGCCTATTACAATTTCTATGAATCTATCATGCAGCTTTCTACGGAAATTTTGTTTTACCTCTTCAGTATGCCTTGAAAACACGTGTAGCTCTTATCGGCATGTGTATAGAAATTTTGCATTTTCCCAGAAGATGCCATGGATTATGTGAAATTCTGCCACAGTTGACTCTGGAGAATGGCAGAATTTCTCGTATGCTCATATCATACACCTGAAAGAAAAAGACCTGCCTTCTTAAGACTCATAGGTCACCTTCCTACCTCTCTTTTAGCCCTGGATCAGCATCTTTTCTAATTGGGCACATTCCTTTTGTCTGTTCCAAAAGTGTAAAAGCATGGGACTGTTGGCCACTACAGGTAAAGTGTCTGACTCCATCTTCTATTCTTTTTATTCTCTTGCTTTGAAGGCTTCAACATGAAATGTTTTGGCAGATTGTCAGCCTTGGGCTGGTGAACACCATGTCAGGTTCACATTAAGGAATTGGCTTCTTGTCTTTAATTCTTCTTGCTCCTGCCTAAGGCTGGATTTATTTGTGACATGGTGCAGTCAGCAACAGGTCTGAAATACATCTGACAATAGGCAACTCTCTCAGGATGCTTGCCTTATTAGATTGGTGGGTGGAAATAATCTGGTAGCTGAAATCACTGGAATACAGAGCAAAGCCATTTGATCCACTTGCCCTGAACCACCTATTAACTTTAATGTCATTGTTGATCAAGGCATGAGCCCATAAGTTTTGCATTGTAAACTTTTACACTATGACTGGGGTTTGTAACGAAATGGAAGGAGGAAGTTGGAAAGGAAGATTCTCATAAAGAATGAGGGTGAATTCTCTGGGAGATCATGCTATTTATCTGAGAAAATGAAATATTTTTCTCATGTTCACACACATAAGGAGAGCAATTTGCCCCTTTTGGACTGTGTTCTATTTTCATCCACTCTCCCCCCTCAATGACATGCGTGATACTCTTTATCTGGTTGATGACATGTCAATCTTAGGATGTTTCACCACCTTCTTTCATGAGTGGCATAGTGTTAGAGTAGTTGGAGGAGGAATTCTTTATCTTCTCTTTATTTTCTAGATAGGTTTTCTCTTATCTATAGGCTTTATGCCTACTGTCCTGGAATGGTTATTAATAGCATCCCCTTTCCCTATCAGAGGGTTCTGGTTTGGATGTTAGATGATTAGGCATCCTAGTTGCCATGGTGGTGTCAAGAAGTCCTAATTATCTGGACCCAGATGATGACTTTAAAGTATGTTTTGGCCTATATAGATAAAGAGCCCATGAAGTTACAAAATAAAACAATCTTCTTATCATAAAGATCCATTATCTTGGTGCAAAGGCAAGTCAGAATTAGGGCTTATTCCCCTCCATTTTCCAAGACTATATCTCCTGCTTAGTATGGGGTGTGGATATTTTGTGCTGATAGAACAAAACTCATCTAGAGTATAATTATAAAGTGTGTTTCCCTGTGGTTTTGAGATGTCACACCACATATTCCCATGATGTCTGTCAGCAGTAGTTTGTCAAAAGAGTGGCCATGGCTACTGTGGAAACCTTGGTTCTGGCCACATCAATATCCTGAAATGTAGAGCTTGTGTTAAATTGGCCTTTTCCAGTTTCTCTTCTTAACTTCTTCTCTCAGCTTCAGTCCTCTCTGTCTATCTTGTATTCCTCACATCCAGAGGATGGAAGAAGGAAGCATGAAGCCTAGCTCATTCTTTTTTGACCAAAGTTAAATTATAAGTATATCTGTAGCACTGAGTCATTTACAAAAGTGTTGAGTTATCATGGGACTGTTTTATGGTTGGTGAAGTCTAGTTGGTTCTTTGTTTCTATACTTGGTATTCTGCCACCAGACAATATGAAACATTCAATCAATTACCATGGGGTGGTTAAGTCAATTACTCTGTTTCCTAGTTCTGTTTAATCAATGTCAGTACTCACCACTGACATTTTGGCAGCAAAGCAATTTAGGCACTACTTGACCTAATCACAGATAATGAGTGCTTTGAGTTCTAGAGAGGCAATAATTCACACAAATCCAATCTATTTCTAAAATTTTCTCCCATTATGTCTTTTTCAAAAGAACGTTAAGGATTCTAACCTATGACTAACAAAATAACTTTCAAAGTGAACCAATTATTTCAGTAGTAACATACAAACTATGGTTCTTAGCAGTTACTTTATAAGTATACATTTGAAGATAATGGAATTGATGGTACAATGAATGTATGTGGCTGAAAAACACCCAGGCCACTTGCATAACACCTTCCAAACCACTAGTGTGTGAAATCATGCTGGAATATTTGAGAGCTTTGCCATTTCGTGAGGCCAAAAATTGACTCTCCTGCTATATCCTCCATAAATGCAGATCATGAATTAACAGTACTAAATGTGAAGGCAATATTGGAACTACCTCATACTTAAGTAGTGATGATCAATGATGATCAATTTATATGAAGTTACTTTACATTGCTAACTTCTTATAATTCTTTCAACTACATGATGAAGTATTATTATCACCACTTGGCCAATGAGTTTAGAGGCTGGTTTGAAAGTCGAGATGTAGATTTGGTAGTCATTAGGTCCATCCAGTTTTGGGGGATAATAGGTTATGCACCTTTCCAGAAACGTACAAAAGAGCAATGACAAGCTGACCTAGGAACTATTTGAAGAAAAATATTAATTCCTTTAGCTTATTTGTGGTGAGAACTATTCTTATCTGATGCAAGTTCATTGTTCTGAAATGCATTTATTTCGTAAAAATGAGTGAACTGACTCCACAGATTCAAATGCCTGGCCACCAGTTCCTTAGAGACTTTCAGCCTGCAGACTGGATGAACATGTACACAGTGGCAGGCAACATATCTCCAGATTTTCACACTCCTGGAGTAGCTGGGCTGTATTTGCTGAAAATGTCATGTTTGCTGTGCATCTGGGAAAACTTAACGAAGCATTCTGCATGCAGACAAGATGATGCTGGCATTAATCATTGCTGCTAACTCCTGGACTTGAAAGCAGATGGCGAAACCCACGGTTCTTGTATAGCACAGGTTGAAGTTTTGAGCTGATCCTACTTGTTTTCCTTTAGAAGTCTTCTTTCTTTTCCTGGTGTTGTTGTTATCTTTCTACTGAAATGATGATTGTCACAGACACATTTAAGGAATATGTTCATGTGTGTATATAAATGTGTCTGTGTAAAACTAGCTTTGCATGATAAATCTACTTTTCTCCAAAGGAAGATAATAAATATGGTTGGAAACACCTTATTGAAGAACAGTCAATAATAATAATAATAATAATATACTTTCCAAGAAGAACCCAAGTAGTTCAGTCATTTGAATGACTGCAATCCAGGACCTCTAAGATTCTTTTCTCTCAGTTAGATTCTTCCTTTTTTTTCTCACTTGATTTCCTTTGTTATAAAAGTTACTGAGGAAAGTTGTGGATTCACATTGGGTCAATCAGGCATGCCACTTTCATGCCACTTTGCTGGCAACAAGGAAGGTTAACTATGTTGTCTGTTCCATTCTTAAGGTTCTCCAGTCAGAGACTTGAAGAACAGCATTGAGATCGTGGTCCTGTGAGTCTGCTAGTTCTCTTTCCCATCTTCTCCTTGTCCAGAGTCATCATTACTGTTTTTCAGGTATATCGAAAATGTGTGAGATCATGTTAGATCTTCAAGAGCAACTTGGTTGATAACTCATGCCAATACAGTTGCCAAATAGGCTAGCAGCAGGCTTTGACTCATTTCAGTACATATGCACCTGTTTTGTTTGAGAGTTAACTGTTTGCAGGGAAATTAGAATTCCAGGACTAGTACTTTCGTATATGAAAGTGACACAAGACATAAACTTATATGGCCAAAGCCAGGTCTCTGACACATTGGGAAGCAGATAATACTAAGTCTTGGGATCATGCCTACAGATTCCCACACACACTGGGAAGTGAAGGAGCTACCATCGTCAGTTCCACAAGTGCAGTTCTTATAAAAGAGAGAGACCTTAAGGCATGAAAGAGCCTTTTATCACTTTGAAAACTTTTATTACTGTTGAGAAGTAGACCTTTTGCACCTTCTAATGATTTTATTAAGTACTAAGGTAACTGAACAAGCCCATTTTTTGTACCTGAACTGAATCATCTGACTTTTAGTCAACCTCTCTAAAGACACTATATAGATATAAAATTATATGCAATGTTAAGAAAAATAAGAATAATTAAATGCTGTTTTATTTTTCAAAGGTGATAATACTCATTTATAATTCTCATGCAGAATGCAGCCCGAGAGTTGAATTTCCCAGAGAATCAGATGCAAAATTAATTATTCTAGAAATATAATAGCATCTAGCTAATGAGTCAGGCAAATAGGTACAATGCAGGATTGTACTTCCAAGTAAGCTATATGCTCTTTATGCAACAGCCCAAGGGTCAATCAAACACCCATTCTAGATCACTGACCAACAAGCAAAGGGGACTTAAGACCCTTTGATTTTGAGGCCTTTAGAATTATCTTTCCATTTCTGTACAAAGATAAGCACATTGTCAACTCTCAGGCAGAAAAGCATGTTGTTGAGTTGTTTGGCCAGCAGTGATCACTTTTCATTCAGCTGCTTGCAACAAACTGAATATGCATGTCTCCCCAAAATTCATACGTTTGAAACCCTAATTCCAATGTGCTAGTATTTGGAGGTGGGGCTTTTGGGAGGCAATTAGGTCATGAGATTGGAGCCCTCATGAATGTTATTAGTGCCCTAATAAGAAGAGGTCAGAAAGCTAGCTCACTTTCTTTCCACCATGTGAGGATACAATAAGAAGGCGATAGTTTGCAATCCAGAAGAGGATCCTTACCAGAACCTGATCCTGCTGCCACCCTGTTCTTGGACTTCCAGCCTCCAAAACTGTGAAAAATAAATTTCTGTTGTTTATAAGTCACACAGTCCGTGGTGCTTTGTTATAGCAGACATTACCTGAATTTTTCTCCTCTATCCCAATTACACATTTGTAGACATGTTCATGGTAGACACTGTAGGCATAGACCTTGAGGCTACAGGTGTAGATTCTGTGACTTTGGTCTACTTCAACATTAGCTAATTCTGTAGTGCACAGTTGAGCATCTCTCTCCATCCCTTTGCATCACTAATCTATCTCTCACATTGTTCCAAAAATCACTAATGGCTGTGGTGATTATATTTTTTAAAGATGATTGCAATGATATCTTTCATCCCACGTGGTTTTCTTAAGAATATGATTTTGACACTCCTCCAGTTAAGTATTGGAGTCTATGTTCCCAGTTACTGAACATGGACAAAACTTTCTTATCGCCATGACCAAAAAAGTATAGGGTAAATAATGCAATATGATTCCCAAGAATAATAGATCATTAAAATACTATGCATTCGTGCCTTGCTTTTCTGGAACATTTGGTCCTGAAACTCAGCTCTATGCAGGAAAACCAAATTTGCCCACACCAAGAATCTACATTGTAAGTCCATGAGTAGTGCTCTAGCCAACAGCAGTGAGACAGGAAATAGCCAGAGAAAGGCTAGGCAGACAGACAGGTGAGTCCTCTGGTAACAATGTAGTGAACTTCTGGCAGGTCTCTCAGGCTCAGTGTTGGTAAACAAACTCCCTGCAAGTCTCTCAAGCTAGTGCTAAAGTCCTCACTGCTGGGATGTAAAAGCAACCAGTCAGCTCACCATTAGGCCCCCATCTCCTGCCGATGG
>CAUYQG010071327.1:0-19328 GCA_963574415.1 Tarsius wallacei | reverse complement strand
ACTAACAAAATCTTCTTTGTATGTTTTAAAAAGTGATGTTGAAAAAGACATTAACTGGGGATGGGGAGACACCTCTTATCAACAAGGGTGCCTGAACGAAGCATATTTGTATACCTAATCCTTAACTGTACCCCACAATATTGTAATAAAAAATATTGAATATAAAAAAAAGAAAAAATGTGGTACATATACACAATGGAATATTGCACGGCCATAAAGAAGGACAAAATTATGGACATCACAGCAATTTGGATGAATTTAGAGTTTGTCATACTCAGTGATCTATCAAAGAAACAAAGAACTGAGTACCACATGTTCCTACTCATAAGCGGACCCTGAACAATTATCATAGTACTATAAGATAGGGATTGGCAGTATGTGACACTGCCAGAGGGGAGGGGGGACACTTCATCATTAAGGGCAACTGATCTCAGACCAGGTGAAGTGGGGACCAAGGGAAGGCCCAAATTCTACCTGTACAATGACCATTTGTATACTTATTCCTGAATTGTACTTCACATCTTTAAAATAAATAAATATTTTTAAAAAAACAAATATATATAATGAGCCATAAAAATTAAACTTATTCACTTTAACCCACCAGTTGTATATAAGAGCATCTATCCTAAGTAAATATTCTGCAACATGTAGAGAAAGTTATGCACAAAAATATTTATTGCAATATAAGTTATGATAACAAAAAGCAAACCAAAAAAAAAAAAACCTATGAGAACAAAATATTTTAATCAGGCAACTATTAAAAGTGACATTTACCATGCATTTATGATAACAGAAAATACATATGAATAATTGAAGAAAATAGGATAAAAGTTGTGTGTATTATAATCACGACTTGGAGTATCTGCATAAACACAAAATAAGATTCTACATTAAAATTTAGAGGTAACTATCTTCCGGTAGTAGAATTACATTTCATTTTTTCCCTTCTACTTGTTATCTTTTCAGATTTTCCAAAATAAATATTTGTTACCTGTATAATAGAAAAACACACTTGGTTCAAACAAAGATCATGTAGTACCATGGCTTATCTGGTTCAGGCAGAGCTTTGGTAAAGATGTGTGCTGGAAATGGTTTGAAATTCCTCCCATCTTTATCACTTTTGGATGGATCCCTGGGAATGCTTCTTCTCTATAGCAAAAGCATAACACGACAACCTTGCTCATGCACTCATAACCCTCAGCTGTTTGCATGGTAGGTGACAAAAACAATTGTGATCTGGAATGTATTCCAAGTTGTCCTTCAAGCCAGGAGGGATGCTTCCTAGGACAGAGCAGTCTTGGGAAGAAAAACACTCCCCAGTTCTTTAAAACTTCCTAAAGGTGCTGACACATGCCATGGACCAGGTTCTTCTCCCCACCCTTGCTGTCTTCCTTCCCCAGCCCCATTCCTTGTTCTCCTTTCAGCTGCCAAGTGCTGCCTTTGTGTAGTCAGTCTTTGCTCAACTCTGGAGACTAATGTTCCTGAACAGCTTTTATGCCGGTCATTGTCTCTCTCCCCTCCAGAAATCAAATGCCAAAAAAATCAAATTTTATGCAATACTCTGTCATGGACAAAAGAGCTTTCTCATTCTCATTGAAAAAAAAAAGGACTGGTTGTCTCTCTCTTTTTTCATATATTATTATTTATAATAGAATTGCAATTTTTTAGTTTATTGTGATTAAATTTCCTAAGGAAAATAACTCCAGTGATGCCTTAATGCACATATTATTTAATTGACACCGTATGCTTCATAGTACAATGAAGAATTTTTTCCCAATAAAAATAGCATTTAATAAGGGAAGTGTCAAATGAATCGATTTTTTTACCTTTCAAGACAATTCCTTATCTATATTCAATAGTTACAGTCAAAAGACTAGTTTCTGAATGCATGCAATTTTAAAAATGATAAAAGTGAGCCAGAAAATTTCTAAGAATAATATTTAAATCTTTTTTGAGAAATCCATAACTGCCAAACTTTGAAAAGTAAAAATCTAATTTGTAAGTTTCAATATATTCAAGTCAGTTATTTTCCATGACCTCGAAAATTTAGAAACCCATTACTGTTATGGTTGAAACCATGACAATTGAATGTTTGTGTCTTTGAGAGGCAAGGCCTAGAAAGAAGCTTTCCACATACCCAATGGATATCACTACATTCTGTTAAAAAATTATGTTGAGTTTCTTAAGATATTATTGATTTCAGTTGCAGCTTTGTTTTCTTATTTTAAAATTATATTTTGGTTTGTTTACCTAGTTTCCACTCTTGTCTGTAGATATTTATGGCAATATGAAAAAGTAAGCCACCATCTTCCTCAGTTGTCAAAGTTTTCCAGCTGTCTGGAAACTTCCTGGAACAAATTTCCAGTTGTTCCATTCATTTAAACCTGAGTAGCTACTGAGTATATTTCTATTATTGGTCCCAAGGTAGGGCAAATACTAAATTCCTCCAGTGGAACTTTTAACTTTATCAATTTAAATTGCGTATCTTGAAGAGGAACATTATTCGATTTGATTCTAACTAAAAGTCTATACCCTGGAAGAGGCCCCACAATACTGCATAGGAGCAAGCACTGACATACAGAGAGGTTTGGGTCCAGAGGAAAATAGCCATGACCATCCTCACAGCTTCAAGAACAAATACAAGGGGTTTGAGCTATCTCTCCATGCTAGCCCAAGTTGCGAGGGCTTCAAATTTCCCACACCAAACAGGATAAATAATCAGCTGTTCCCACGACACCCTGGAAGATTCATCAAGGGCTCATAACCACTTTTTATCTTCCCATCTTGTTCTTTTTTTTTTTTTAGTTCACTTTATTTTTTACTTTTAAAATATCAAGGAGTAATTTACATACTATATAATTTACTTATGCATTTACAATTCAATGACATTTGGCAAATATATAGAATTAGGCAACTATCACCACAATCCAGGTTTGTAACTTTGCCAACACCCCTCCCCCCAAAATTTTCCTCAGGCATATTTCCTGTCAATCCCTGCTCCTACCTCCAGTCACAGGCTTTCTATCTCTGTAAATTTACCTTTTTTTGATATTTCTTTATATGCTAATAAGCACTTTAAAATACATAGTCTTTTGTGCCTAGTATACATATTTTAAGTTTCATCCATGTTGCGGTATATATCAGCATTCATTTTTTTACCTCTCAGCTTTATCTTTCCACTTTCAGAACCAAGCCTTTGCCGACACTTAGTGGTGACTGTCTTTAGTAATGCTCATCCTAGTGCATGCAAAGGAGTATCTCACTGTGGCTTTAATACTTGCTTCTAATTAACCAATGATGCTGAGCACCTTTTAAAGTGCTTATTAGCAATCCATATTATTTTTTGATGAAAGAACTACTCAAACCTTTGTCTGTAGTTTTTGCTGTCCACAGTTTTTTTTTTCTCCTTGTTTTAAATTGTAAGAGTTTTTATTTATTTATTTTTTTTTATGATTCAGGGACTCAAATCCCTTATCACATAAATGATTTGCAAATATTTTCTTCTGGCTATATCTTTTCTTTTTGTTTTTTTTTTTTGAGACAGGGTCTCACTCTGTCACTTAGACTGCAGTACTGGTGGTATGATCATAGCTCACTGCATCCTCAAACTCATAGGCTCAAAGGATCCTCCTACCTCAGCCTTCCAAATAGCTGGGACTGCAGGCAGGCACCACCATGATTTTTTTTGTAGAGATGGGGTCTTACTGTATTGACCAGGTTAGTCTCGAACTTCTGGGCTCAAGTAATCCTCTTGCTTTGACCTCCCAAAATGCTAGGATTATAGACTTGAGACACCATGCCTAGCCTGTATCTTATTTTTAAAAATTTTGTATGTGTGTGTTATCAAGCAAGTTTTCTTTTTTATTTATTTTATTTTAAAGATGTAGGGTACAATTCAATATTAGATATACAAGTGGTCATCGCACAGGTAAAGTTTGAGCCTACTTTTGGTCCCCACTTTGCCTGGCTTGAGACCAGGTGCCCTTGTTAATGTTATGTGCCCCCTCCCCTCCCCTGGTAGTTACTGGCGACTGCCAATTCCTTTCTTATACTAGTATGGTAAATGTTCAGGGTCCACTTATGAGTGAGAACATATGGTACTCAGTTCTTTGTTTCTCTGATAAATCACTGAGTATTATAGATGCTAAATCCATCCAAGCTACTGCAAAGTCCATAATTTTGTTCTTCTTTATGGCTGCATAATATTCCATCTTTTCATTCTCTTAATAATGTCTCTTGAAGCACAAAAGTCTTAAATTTTATTGGATTCCTATTCATCTATGTTTTTCTTTGGTAGCTCATAGCCTTGGTATCATCTCTAAGAACACTTTGCCTAGGCAATAGTCTCAAAGATTTTCTAAAAGGTTTTTAGTCTGAGTATCAACATTTAGATGCATAACTCATTTTGAAGTAATTTTTGTATGTGTAAGATAAGGATCTAAATTCATCTTTTTTGCACATGAATAGCCAATTGTCACAGCACCATTTGATGAAAATATTTTCATTTCTTTGTTGTCTTGGCATCTTTATAAAGAATCACTTGGTTATACATGCAAAGATATATATATATATGGACTTTTATTTTGTTCCATTAATCTCTATGTCCACTCTTATGTAATACCATACTGTCTTATTTGCTGTTCTATATTTATAGTAGTCTTTAAAATGATGTGGTATAAGTCCTCTAATTTGTTCTTTCTCAAAATTGTTTTGCCTTGCTGTTTGGCTACTGTGTGTATGGCATATCTTTTCCCATTTATTTACTTTTAACCTATTTGTTAATTTGAATTTAAGGTCCATTTGTTACAGGTAGCATAACCTTAGATCTTGCCTTTTTGTAGTCTGGCAGTCAACTTTTTCAGTGGAGTGCTTAGTTCATGCATATTTAATGTAGCTGTTGGTGTGCTTGCACTTATGACTGCCATTTTGCTATTTTTTCAGTTTGTCTCATGTCTTTTGTATTTCTCTGTTCCTCCTTTATAATCTAGTTTGTGTTAAGTAAATATTTTTAGTATATAATTTCCCTGTTGATTTTTTTACTATTTTTTTGAGGTTTTTGAATAGTGACTGATCTAGGGTTTATAATATGCCTCTTAACTTATTGCAGTCTACTTCAATATTATACTAACTTAATTCAGTTACATATAGAAACTACTACAAAGCATATTTGTCTTTTTCTCTTTCATGCTTTTATTATCACATATACAGAGGATGTCAAAAAATGTATACACATTCTAAGAAAGGAAAAAACTTTACTGAAATTGTAATACTCAATAAGATGAATACAAGTCATGCTTGATTTCTGCAACTGCAAGAGGTGCTCAAAGTGGTTAGTATCAGCATCCGGACACTTCAGATTATGACAAACATCTCTTAGTATCTCTTAAAATGTGTATGGAGCACCTGTAGTTCTGGCTACTTGGAAGACTGGCTACTTGGCAGATGGATCGCTGGAGCCCAGCAGGTCGACGCTGGGGTGGTTGTGAGTGTACCCCTGCACTCCAGCCTGGGTGATGGAGTGAGACTCCAACTCAAAAAACAAAAACAAAATGTGTATACATTTTTTGGTACCCCCAGTATCACTAACATGGTATTATTAACATCCACATACGTTATAAACTCAATAGTGGCATTAAAATTTTTGATGTAAGCCGGCTCGGTGGCTCAGCCTGTAATCCCGCGCTTTGGGAGGCCGAGGTGAGTGAATTGCCTGAGCTCGCGGGTTCGAGATCCGCCTGGGCAACTTGGCTGAGACCTCATCTCTACAATAAATCAAAAAATTAGCCAGGTGTGGTAGCTCTCGCCTGTAGTTCCAGCTACTTGGAAGGCTGAGGCGGAAGGATCGCCTGAGCCCAGCAGGTGGAGGCTACAGTGGCCGGGAGCAGCCACCGCACTCCAGTCTGGTGACAGAGTGAAACTCCAACTCAAAAAAAAAAAAAAAAAAATTTTGATGTATAAATCTTCTATTTTTTAAAGTGATTAAGAGCAACTTTAACAACACTCAAATAAAGTGAGCCTCCTTTGGCACCAGGAGCAAAGTTTCTGGTCTTCATGGTCTGCTATGCCCTGGCTCACCTGTCATGACCTGGTTTACCTGAAATGCTCACAGAGCTGGAGAGAGAAAAGGTGGAAATTGCCCAGACAAAAACATCACTGATTCACACTGATTCAATTTGTACTTCAGTGGCTTTCGTGAATAAACGCTTCTTGGTTCTTTTTTTTGTAAGCCTTTGGTCAATTTCTGCAGTGCTCAAATAGTTGTTTTTGGCAGTTTTATCCAGCTTTATACGGCTTTGGGGGAAAAGGATTTATCAGCCTCCTCACTACATAAGGCTAGACTTGAATCTCTCTCATATGTACTTTTAAAAAGTGAAATTCATGTGCAGAGGAGGAGAGGCTAAAATTGGAAGCAAGAAATAAGAAAGTGAAACTCTTATGACTAATTTCCCAAGATTTGACAAGACTTCAAGCTAGATATCTTTTACTACTCTCAAATTTGGGACTAACCCTGGTTAATACACAAAAGAATACATTTTTTTAGATTAGCAAAAATATTGTAAACCTGTACAACAATTCTTATAGATGCAGCCAGGTATAGTATAAAAATTATGATGTGGGGCATTCAGCTATGTCAATATCACTGTGGGCAATTTAACTGACCTTTCTCTATTTTAGTTTATTAATTAGAAAAAGCACAATGATATTTAGCTCAAAAGGGTGTTGTGTTGGGGGATTAAATATAATGATAATTATGGAAATGACTAGCTCAGTATCAAGTAATAGTTGCAGAATAGATACTTCCTTTTGTTTTTTCTTCAGACTTTCAGGAACTCTGTACTCTTCTGCCTAGTCTGACTTTTAGGAAAGGATTTATTTTGAGTCATTTAGAAATTATAAATACATATTTCACTTTTACTTGGAATATTATCTTTTTAAACAGTAGCTCTGATTTTGGAATCAGAGCACTAATTATGTTGGAAGGTTTTTCTCTTTAAAAAAATCCAGGCATCAGTAAGGATATACATTTAATTTTTTTGGTTTTTGTAAGGATGCATTTATTTTTCTAGATCCCTGAAAATTGCATCAAGATGGGCAAGATCATTAGGTGGAATTAAATGAAATTAATGTTATTCTACCATTCTGATCTACAAATATGGCAATTTTGTAGCATTCAGTCTAATATGCTGAACGGAATTAGGCATTAGGAAAGACAGCATTATTCTGCCACTAACTAGCTGTCTAAAAAAAAGCAGGATTATGCTCTGTGATCCTGAAGCCCTTTCTAAGGAGTCAAGTGCTTTTGATGTGATCCCTACATAAGCATTTTCCCTTAATCCTGTACCCAATCCACTTTCTAACAGCATTTGAAGTGCCAGGAAATATCAGTAGTCAACCTGACAGTATGGTGTAGGGAATTTCCAGTGTCCCATAGAATGACCCATGTTTGGAACTTTTCTGAGATAGAAAAAATAATTAGCCAACCCTTAGAAATTCTCCCAGGTAGCTGAGCATCACAGCAACAACAGACTTTCAGAGGAATTTGCATAATTTTCCCTCAAACAATCATATTATTACTAGATAGGTAAATTAAAAAAAAATAATGTTGCTAATTAAGAAAAACACATATCTCAAATAAATAAAGAAAAAATAGCACTCCTAGTGTCATTACACCCCCGCCCCCCCCCCACAATACTACTTTCACTTCAGAGTATTTTTCTGGATTTTTTTCTGCATATGTTTTATAAAATTTTAATAATAATGTTTATACAATTTGTCTCCAGGTTTTTCTCATAATGCTTTGGCATTGACATCTATTATTGCAAAAAACTACATACTTGTATATTATTTTATTGAAAGGCTCTATACTTACTTTAATAATTTCCTATGTTAGTATATTTAGATTATTTTCATTTTTTACACCATACATAAAACTGTCATATGACATTGTGAAATAGGTATTTGATCTTCATTTCCAGTTCTTAACGTACAGCTTTTTAGAATCTCCTGAGTGAGGAGTGTCTTTTGTATGCTAATAAGGTGTCTGGTATCTGGCTGCCCATAAATACCTTCAAGATGTGGACTGAGCACTGAAAAGACCAATGTATAATTGGAGAGTTGGGACTTTCAATCTCATCCCTTCCTGACCTCCAGGAAGGAAGGAGGTGCCAAAGTTTACGTTGATCACCGGTCACCCACGATGTATCAATCTTGCCGACAGGACGGGCTCCGTGGCTCAGCCTGTAATCCCAGCACATTGGGAGGCCAAGGCAAGTGGGTTGTCTGAGCACCACGGCTGGAGACTAGCCCGGGCAACTTGGCGAGACCTACTCTCCACAATAAATCAAAAATTAGCCGGGCGTGGTAGCATGCCCCTGTAGTTCCGGCTACTTGGAAGGCGGAGGCGGAAAAATCGCAGGAGCCCAGCAGGTCGACGCTGGGGTGGCTGTGAGCGTGCCACTGCACTGCGGCCTGGGCAACGAAATGACTCCAACTCAAAAAACAAAACAAAAACCAGTGAATTTTGTCGATGTTATGAAGCCTCCATAAAAACTCAAAAGGACTGGGTTCTGTGAGCTTCTGGATAGCTGAACACGTGGAAATGCCTGGAGGTTGGTGCCCAAGAAGAGGGCATGGAAGCTCCATTGTTCTTTCCCCATACCTCATCCTATCCAGCTCTTCATCTGTGTTCCTCTGTATCTCTTGTAATATCTTTTCTACGAGGGCTAATATAAGTAAAGTGTTTCCCTGAGTTCTATGAGCTATCCTAGCAAATTAATCGAAACCAAGGTGTGAGTAGTGGAAGCCCCGATTAATAGCCAGTTGGTAAGAAGTCTAGGAGACAACCTACTACTTGCAACTACCAGGGGCAGTCTCCGGGACTGAGCCCTTAATCTGTGGCATCTGATGCTATTTTTAGGTAGACAATGTCAGAATTAAATGGAGTTGTATGACACTTGGTTGGTATGTGGAGAAAACCCCCCACACATCTGGTCACAGAAGCATTCTGTGTAAATGAGTGACTGTGCAAGAGAGTAGAAAAAGCAATTTGATTTTTTCTGTCTCTCATTGCACACTTGGGTGATACTTTGGTGTCAGAAGTGTTTAGGAGTGTGTAGAAAAGACACTTTAGTTTTCTTATATCTTTTTTTTTTTTTTGAGTTGGAGTCTCACTCTGTCGCCCAGACTGGAGTGCAGTGGCCGCTCCCAGCCACCGCAGCCTCGACCTGCTGGGCTCCGATCCTTCCGCCTCGGCCTTCCAAGTAGCTGGAACTACAGGCGTGCGCTACCACAACCGGCTAATTTTTGATTTATTGTAGAGATGAGGTCTCGCTTGCCTAGGCGGGTCTCGAACCCGTGGGCTCAGGCAATCCACTCACCTCAGCCTCCCAAAGGCGCGGGATTACAGGCTGAGCCACTGAGCCCGGCTTCTTATATCTTAAGATATAGTCAATGTCCTTTGGTATAATTTTGTGGTTTTTGTCATATTTAGAATTATAGTGTTAATATAGATTCCCCTAAATAGGTCAAAATATATGAACAATTGGTACATTTAAATAAATATTTATTAAATCTAAGGTATGCAGAGCAGGGTTACAAGCTGAGATGAATGACATTGAGTCTAGAATAAATTATTCATAGTGCTAGAGACATAATCTTTCAGTCATAAGGAAGGATGAGTGGTAGTTTGGAGGACCTGGTGTTCGTGCAGTAAATCACACTAATGGCCATTGTTTAGTCTTCATTTTGGTATCAAAGCAAAGAGTAAGGCTTTCAATCTTAAAACTTAGGGAATAACATAGGTTTGTTAATTCACAATCTAAACAAGTGGTGCATGACATAAAATAATCAAACCCAGAAATATTCTCAAAGCCTGTAATTATTTTTATATCATTCAACCCACACCATGGGATGCATTAATGTAAAAAAGACCAGGACCACGAAATGGTATCATTAGTATGTAGCAGCAATTGCCTCGTTAATGATTCAAAGCTCATTTTTCTCATGCAAGCAAGATTCATGCTGAAGTTCTACTGTGTTAATCCCTCTCCAGGCTGAGGTTATCTGGAGAGAAAACGCGATGTTGTCTTGTGGTTTTAGAGATGGAGGCCATCTGCAAAAACTTGGGCCTTTAAGTTTCCTGTTTGAATTTCCACTCTCTCGTGCATGAGCCTCCCTCAGGCTTTGGCTTCCATCGTGACTTTTCTTCCCTAACTGGACTCTGCTGCATGATGTTACCCTCTTAACCTTTTTGGTTTACCTTCTTCCACCTGCAACAAAAATGATCACTTCTATTTCTAGGCGGTGATACTAAAAAGGCAGAGATAGCATCTATCTTGTTCATAATGTATATATCAAGTGTCTAGACAATGACAGTCACGGAGTAGGTGTTCCATAAAGGATGACTGAATTTTTAAAAAATGTGTATGATTCCTTTAGGAGTTTACCCTCTGATAATTCACACTGAAAAATTTTTTATACTGAAGGGTATCCTGCCCAGGTAATGAAGGCATTTTATCAAAGCTATTCTGTACCTTACCCCAAAGTTGTGAGGAATGTGGGTGTTTCAGTTATAAAAATATCATTATGATATATTGGGGAAAAGAGATATGAGAGGTGATTTGCCACTTTGCACATCTCCATGCCCTGCACATCTCATGGATCCTCTTCTCAAAACTCAGTACGCGTTCTGCGACCTTCAAGAGTCTGTTTAGATGGGACTTTAGGGCCTCTACCTCTGCAGTGCAGGGGAACAAGAAGGCTTCTTGAAGGCAGGGTAGTTCTGGATTCACATCTTAACTCTACTTACAATACTGCAACTTTGAGCAACTCACGTAAGTTTAGGGAGTTTCATTTTCATCTAGAAAATGAAGAAATAATAATAAACTCTTCATAGGATGCCATAATGATAATGAGATACAAAGGACTAGGTAGCATTTTCCAGCTCTATCCTCTACTCCCCTAAACTTCAGTTATGCTGAATTACCTGTAGTTTTTCATTTCCACATTGATCTTTTTTTTTTTTTTTTCGTTGGAGTCTCAAACTTGTCGCCCAAGCTGGAGTGCAGTGGCAAGCGAATGGCCCCTGCAGCTTAAACCTGCAGGGTGGGCTCCAGCGATCCTTCCACCACAGCCTTCCAAGTAGCTGGAGCTACAGACACACACTACCACACTTGGCTCATTTCTTTTTTGAAATTTATTTATTGTAGAGACGAGGTCTCACCAACTTGCCCGGGCTGGTCTCGAACCCGCAGGCTCAGGCAATCCACTCACCTCGGCCTCCCAAAGGGCTGGGATTACAGGCCGAGCCACCGAGCCCGGCGATGGTTTATTTCTAATAGATAACAATGACAAGGGGACCATGGACAAACTTGGGAACTCCAACATTTAAGGAGAGGAAATGCTAAAGAACCAGGATAAAAAAAAGTACTGCCAAAGCCACACGATGTACCTTTGATCACAACATAGAGATTCTGATTTTCATATTAACATTATGTTCTATGTCTGTTTCCACATTGATACGTAGTACAAGTACAGTTTTTTTTTCCGGTTGCTTAATCTTTCAGTATCTTCCATCCGAATTATTTAACCATTTTTCTTTAAACAAATAGTTATTGAATGTCAACAATATTCCATACACTCTCCTAGGTGCTGGGGAAACACCTATGAGTAAAACAGATAAAATCCCCTTTCCTTATGGAAGTTATATTCCAGTGTGCGTGTGTTTGGGGCAATGGAGGCAGACATTTGAAAAATTTTAAGTAAGTTATTTAGTATGATAGACGATACATGCTAAGAGAAAAAATAATAAAGCAGGGAAGTAGGATGAGGCTGAGTGGAGTGGTACAATGTAAAATAGGGGGTGAATGAAGAAGTCATTGAGGAGAGGGATTTGACTCGGTGCTTAAAGAAAGCGAGGGAGTGAGCCATGTGGACGTATGGAGAAAGAACATGACATGTAGAGCGAACAGCCAACGAAAAGGCTGCGTGTGACTGGAAAGAAGACGAACTCCCTGTGTGCCACTGTAATCGTCGACTGACTTTGCTCTGAGTCATATGTGTTTACTCTGAGTCAGATGGGAAGCCGCTGGAGGGTTCTGGGCAGACAAGTGGCACGATCTGATTTGTGATTTGAAGAGGAGCACTTTCACTGTCCTGCGAAGGGGAAGGAAGGTGGAAGGGAGGAGAAGAGTCAGGGAGCTGTTGCTATAACCCAGGTCCCCGGAGGCAGCGGTTCAGACCTGAATGGAGCAGAGAGGGTGGTGAGAACATTTTGGAGGGAAGTGAGGAAGCAATCCCATTTCATTTTGAAAGGGTCCCTGGCTGCTGAGTAGATGTAGACCGCAGGGCACAGGTGGAAACAGAGAGACAAGCTGGAGGCTATGACAGCCATGGGGGCAGAGATGAGGGTAGTGTGACCACTGTGGGGACAGTGAGCGCTCCCCATTGTCATCTTCAATTTTTCCCAAGTTTTCATTGTTGTAAAAAATGTGTCACAAGGTGTTTAAGCTGTGCATTTCCACCCTCTTTCCTTTTGAATTATCATTGCCTTTGCATAAATTCCCAGGACCAGGAGTCCAAAGCCCAAAGAAATGAATATTTGATGGCTTTTCATAAGTATTTCCACAGGTTCTGTCCAGAAGGACTGTATTGGTCTATCTGTGTGTGGGAATGAGCTGTTTTGTCACAATCATGTCAGCTCTGCTGACGAAGGAGAGGATTCAGAACCCATCAAAGTGAGTGAAGGCTGTCAACTTAACACACCCGTTCTGATCTGGCTATTTTGAGGTTACTGTCCCACCATTGTTCTTTTTCTTTTTCAGTTAAACCCTTTGATACTAGGACATTGTTCGTGTGTGTATGTGTGTGTGTGTGTGTGTGTGTGTGAGTGTGTGTGTGTTGGAGTCTCACTCTGTTGCCCAGGCTGGAGTGCAGTGGCACAATTACAGCTTACCACAGCCTTGACTTCCTGGGCTCAGGTGATCCTTCCACCTCAGCATGCCGAGTAGCTGGGACTGCAGGCACATGCCACCATGCCTGGCTAATTTTTTGATTTTTTGTAGATCTTGCTATATTGCCTAAGCTAGTCTCAAACCCCTGGGCTCAAGCAGTCCTCCCAAAGTGCTGGGATTACAGGCATGCGTCACCATGCCCAGTCCAAACTTCCTTCTTCTTATGAGGACATCAACCGCTAAATTTAGGGCCCACCTTAATTCAGTGGATCTTATCTTAACTTGATTACATTACGCAGACACTATTTTCAAATAAGCTCACATTCTGAGAGTCCAGTGGATGTGAATTTTAGGGAGATGCTTTTCAGCCATATACAGCTGGACTGTGGACTTGCCAGTCATAGACTACATAATGTTGGAAAATTAATAAACATTCAATAAAGATAGCTATGATAAGAGTGCAGAGAAAGGGAAGAGGAAACCATTTCTGACTGATAAGACACCATGAAAGAGGAGCACGCCCAGTATTTGAGCTGTGTGGGAAGATTTTAATAGGTGGAACTTTAAGAGCTTCTTAATGGTTTATTCCGAACTTCCTGCCAGATGCTATGTTGAGTGGCAAATTCTATTCCAGGTGATTGTGAAATAAATTTTCTGAAAACAGTTGGAGGAAAAATGTAGTCAGCTCTGAGACAGACACTCCTAGGTTTTAATGGCAAGACAATATGGGGTGAAGTTCAGATATTTCAGCACAGGGTAGTTGTGAAGACTCCAGGGTCTTGTCTCCAGGAATGGGTCCCAATTTAGTACTAAAGGGACAGCATGGTACAGGGTGGTGGGCGTGGCCCGAGCAAATAAGCTGAGGACATTTGCAAGTGCATGCCAGGACTGGGGCATTGCTGGGGCTGATGGGGGAACCCGAGAGAAGGGTTCATTCCTTTTGTCTTGTCCCCAGAAGACTGGTGTGGAGAATGCAGACAGGCAGGTGTGAGTCTTGAGTGTTTGAAGGCAACACCTCCATATACTAGCCAGGGGAGGGGCCAGGTCTCCCAGATTTACAACTGCCTGGAAAGAAGTAATCACTAGCAATTTATTTCACACCTACTCTGAGCTAAGCACTTTACACCTGCAATTCTGATAACAGTCCTTAGAAATAGGCTTTATTCAGAAAACAACAGCTGCTGGCGGGGATGAGGAGAACAGGGAGCACTTCTACACTATTGGTGGAGTGTAAACTAATCCAACCTCCATGGAAAACAGTGTGGCGATTTCTAGCAGAACTAGACATTGATCTTCCGTTCGACCCAGCAATCCCCCTTCTGGGCATGTACCGGAGGAACTCAAGTCATTCTGTAAAAAAGATACCTGCCCATGCATGTTTATTGCAGCACTATTTGCAATAGCGAAACAGGGAACCAACCATGCTTGCCCATCGAAACTGGACGGGATGAAAAAAAAGATGGTACAATGGAATATTATGCAACCATAAATATGGACAAAATTATGGAATTTGCAGCAACTTGAATGGATTTGGAGTCTATTGTACTCAGTTATTTTTCGCAGAAACAAATAACTTGAGTACCACCTGTTCTTACGCATAATACTACAAAAAAGGGATTGTTAGTAGCGCGACACTATGGGAGGAGGGGAGGACACAAATCTAAACCAGTTATGTACGCAATCCTGACTTGCACCCCACAACTTTATAATAAAATAAAACAAATAGGCTGTATTATCTTCACTTTACAGATGCGACATCTGAGGCTTAGAAAACATGATTTGCCCAAGGCCGCTCTCCTACCTAGTAGCCGAATCAGGATTCCAACTCAGCTCTGCTGACAGGGCCAGTGTTCTTAATTAATAGCTGTAGGCTGAGCTAATTGCTTCCGGATGCCATGATACCGAGGAGCTGGGTTACTGGAGCATTCCCTGGGGCAAGGCAAAAGGTATAATAATCAGGTCTGTTCTCTGTGCCTGAGGTAGGAAAAAGAAAAGCCAGGACCTTTAATCCTGGGAGTTTTAAACTCCCTAAAATCCTGAGACTTTTAAACTCTCTAAGTGGAAAAGTGAGCACCCCAGGATTAGCAGGAAAGGGACCCCTCCGCCTCTTGATGGACCCCTGAATTGTAGGCAAAGAGCAACCCATAGCTGTCCAAGGTAGAGTGGGCCAGGAATGGACCCACTGCTCATGGAGGTCTGTAATGGATGGACTCCAGGAGGCCACATCAATATTATGAAGCAGAAACTAAGACTCAGGAATATAGTTGGAGGACTTCATGGTCTGTAGTGAATTTGCCCAAAAGTATGCTCTTCTGGTCAGTGAAGAGCTGGTGACAGAGGCTTTATATGAGTTGAGAAGTTCATGGTTCTGCCACGTGACACCCCAGGGTGTGGGAAGAATCTGGGAGTATGCTCTCCATTGGAGGATCCATGAAGGGCCACGTGCAGGAATGAAAAGAGCCGAGACTGGGGATGTTAACTCACGCAAGTCTCAAAAAGAGGAAGAAGGTGTTCCTTGCAAACTCCAGGAGGGCTTTGATGATGGGCATCATTTCAGAAAGGAATGTTTAAGGAGTAGCTCCTGAGAACCTGGAGTGGGAGGGTAGAGAGGCTTCCCTCAAAATCAGTCTTTTTCCTTCTCATCGGCCATAACTGGAACCAGTGGTTCTCAGTTTGGGCCACTTCTGAGACTCACTTGGGAATGGATGTCCAAGTCCACCCAGAACAATTAAATCCTCTGGAAGCCTGAACAGAGGCCGTTGTAACGTAGTTGCAATTTAACAGTTAGTAACAGCCTTATTGAAATATAATATATGTAACATACAATTGCTCTAACAAATATAAGTATAATACAATAAATATAATATACATAACATACAATTCACACATTTAGTATACAATTCAATGGCTTTTTGTACATTCACAGAATTGTGTGCAACCATCACCACAATCACAAATCACAATCACCACAAATTTTAGAATATTTCTTTTTTTTTTTTTTTTTGAGTTGGAGTCTCACTCTGTTGCCCAGGCTGGAGTGCAGTGGCATCCTCCACCTGCTGGGCTCAGGTAATCCTTCCGCCTCAGCCTTCCAAGGAGCCGGAACTACAGGCGTGCGCTACCACACCTGGCTAATTTTTGATTTATTGTAGAGATGAGGTCTCACCAAGTTGCCCGGGTGGGTCTCGAATCCACAGGATCAGGCAATCCACTCGCCTCGGCTTCTCAAAGTGCTGGGATTGCAGGCTGTGTCACTGAGCCCAGCCAGTTTTAGAATATTTCATCACTCCAAAAAGAAAACCTGTACCTTTGTCTATCACCTCCAATCTTCTTATCTTTCCTAGCCCTAGACAACCGCTACTCTACCGTATATCTCCATAGATTTGCCTATAATAAACTTTTTTTTTTCTGAGTTGAGTCTCACTCTGTCACCCAGGCTGGAGTGCAGTGGCACACTCACAGCCATCGTAGGCTTGCCCTGCTTGGTTCAGGTGATCCTTCCGCCTCAGCCTTCCAAGTAGCTGGAACCACAGGTGCATGCCACCATGTCGGGCTAATTTTTTTGATTTATTGAAGAGACAAGGTCTCGCCAAGTTGCCCAGACTGGTCTCGAACCCCTGGACTCAGGCAATCCTCTCGCCTTCGCCTCTCAAAGTGCTAGGATTACAGGTGTGAGCCACTACGCCCGACTATAGCAAACATTTAATGCAAATAGAATGATATACTATGTAACATTTTGTGTCTGGCTTCTTTTAGTTAACACTGTTTTCAAGGTTCATTCATGCTGTACTAGGCGTCAGCACTTCATTCCTTTTCATGGCTGAATAATATCCCATTGTATGAATATGCCACATGTTGTTTATGTAATCATCAGCTGGTGGACATTTGGATTATTTCCACATTTTTGGCTATTATGTATAATGATGTTATGACAAAACTCTGTACAAATTGGGAGCTCTGTTCCTTCCTCCAGTATCCTCTGGCTGGTATATGGAGATATGGCCTTCAAACATGTGAACATTTGTTTTCATTTCTCTTGGGTATATACCTGGGAGTGTAATTGCTAGGTCACATGGTGACTATATGGTGGTAGTTTTAAAACTTCCCAGTTGATTCTAATGCAGAGCCAGGGCTGAGAACCAGTGATACCAACAATTTGCTGGGTCTTTTGTAAGCTTTGGAGGTCCACGTGTAGCAGTGAGGTTGGTTTACAATTGGTTTTCCCGGGAAATGTGCTTGGCATCCTGCTCTCAATGCTACTTGATTCAAAGTTTATACTAATGACTTAGGGGCTGAAACAGGGTTTTTCAACCTTCTTTATTTTTTGTTTTTTGAGTCGGGGTCTCACTCTGTCACCCAGCCTGGGGTGCGGTGGTATGATCACAGCTCACTGCAGCTTCAACCTCCTGGTCTCAGGCAGTTCTTCCACTTCAGCCTCTTGAGTAGCTGGGACTACAGGCTGGAGCCATCATGCCCGACCAATTTTTTATAGAGACGAGGTCATCTTGCTATGTTGTGTAGGCTGGTTTCAGACTGATTTTAAACTCCTGGGCTCAAGTAATCCTCTCACCTTGGCCTCTGAAAGGACATAACATGGAGTCGATATAGACAATGAGCAGTCATTTTAACATGACCTAGATCTGTCATGTTTTTCCAGCAGTTCACTTTAATTTATCCTCTAATTTAGCCAAGGACAGAACTGGTTTCTCAGAGGTAGCTATTAATAATTGCTTCACACCCATCCTCCTCAGCTTGTTTTGTAAACAAGTTAACCTAATCAGCTCTTCATGACACAGACCCCATCAACACAGAAGCAGTCATGGGACTAACCCACCCATCTGCCTGCTGTCTACCACCTGACGTCAGTGTCTGTGCTTACTTGCCCATGATGACGTGAAGTAGACCACCATCCAATCATCTTAATGACCTTCCTCTATCAAAGGGAAAGTTTAAAAGGATTTGATGGCTGGGTGGGTCAGTGGCTCAGCCTGTAATCCCAGCGCTTTGGGAGGCCTAGGTGAGTGGATTGCCTGAGGCCGTGGATTCAAGACCGCCCTGGCCAACTTGGTGAGACTTCATCTCTACAATAAAAAATAAAAATTAACCGGGCATAGTAGTGTGTACCTATAGTTCTGGCTGCATGGAAAGCTGAGGTGGAGGTGCCACTGCACTCCAGTCTGGGCGATGGAGTGAGACTCCGACTTGGGAGGGAAAAAAAAGGATTCGACTTTGAGCAGCCATTCACCAGTGCCTTGTTAAGCTATAGTCTGGCCATGTGCTCTTTGAGTTATGGCCAGGCCATGTCTTCCTAAGCTTTGGCTCCCTTCCCTACCTTGGAAAGGTGAATCTCCTCCCTCTGTCTTTTTCTCTATCCATTTGCTATTTTTTTGTTAAGCACTGGCCAGGCCATGTGCTCTTTGAGCTATGACAGCCATGTTTTCTTAGTTTTATTCCCCTCACCTACCACAGGGAGGTGAATCTCTTTGCTCTCTAATTTACTTTCTAAATAAACTATATTTTCCAATCTAAATTATGTGTAATTTTTTGCATCTTTTGAGCGTCACCAGATCGCACACCAGGTGTCTCTCCCCTACCCCCACAGGTCTGACTTAACATTTTGGAGGCCCTGCTGGGATATTGTAACCTAACATTTTGGGAGTTCCCTAACAGCCTCCTAAAGTGCTGGGATTACAGATCAAGCCACCACGCCCAGACTTTACTGTTTACAAAATTTTTTTTTTAAATTGGAATCTCACTCAATCACTCAGACTGGCGTGCAGTGGCACACGCTCATGGCCACCCCTGCATCGACCTGGTGGACTCCGGCGAGTCTTCTGCCTCAGCCTTCCATGTAACCGGAACTACAGGTGCGCCCCACCATGCCTGGCTAATTTTTTGATTTATTGTAGAGATGAGGCCTTGCTAAGTTGCCCAGGCTGGTCTCGAACCCGTGGGCTCAGGCAATGCCCTCACCTCGGTCTCCAAAAGTGCTGGGATTTCAGGCTTGAGTCACTGCACCCAGCCTACAAAAATTTTTAGAGACAGGGCTGTGCTCTGTTGCCCAGGCTGCAGTGCAGTGGCGCAATCATAGCTTCCTGCAACCTCGAACTCTTGGGCTTCAGTGATCTTCTCACTTCAGCCTTACAAGTAGCTGGAACTGCCGGGCTCGGTGGCTCAGCCTGTAATCCCGCGCCTTTGGGAGGCTGAGGTGAGTGGATTGCCTGAGCCCGCGGGTTCGAGACCCGCCTGGGCAAGCAAGACCTCATCTCTACAATAAACCAAAAAATTAGCCGGGCATGGTAGCGCGTGCCTGTAGTTCCAGCTACTTGGAAGGCTGAGGCGGAAGGATCGCCGGAGCCCAGCAGGTCGAGGCTGCGG
>CAUYQG010071325.1:0-49245 GCA_963574415.1 Tarsius wallacei | reverse complement strand
TGACACATACGCTACATGGTGGGAACGTCGATTCTTTTTTTGCGGGGGGTGGGGGTGGGGGTTGGAGACTCACTTTCGCCCAAGGTGGAGGGCAGTGGCACGCTCACAACCACTTCGGCCTCGACCTGGAACTACAGGCACGCGCCACCACCCCCGACTAATCTTTAAAATTTATTTTAGAAATGAGGTCCCCTCAAGTTGCCCAGGCTGGTCTTGAACCCCTGGGCTCAGGCAATCCTCTCACCTCGGCCTCCCAAAGTGCTGGGATTATAAGCGTGAGCCACCGTGCCCAGCCGGGACGTCGATTCTAATTGGAAATATTTCATGTGCTACACTGAGGCTGTTTTCCCCAGCGGCTGAGGCACACAGTAAAGACCCTGTGGTTTGTCTTCTTCTTTTAATGACTAAGCTTCTTTTCGTTCTACACAGATCTTGCCCCCTAATACTACTTATTGAACAATTCATTCCCCTCCATCTTAGCCTCAGAGCTCCGTTGTAAACGTCTGAGAGGCAAAGCAGATCTGGTGCCAAGATGATGTGCTCTTTGAAATACAAAGACAATAGACCTAGAGACCTGTGCTGCCAGCTGGGGAACAATTGGGGATTTGTATCTAGAAGTAAATGTCAGAGTGCCCCTGTACTTCCTTTGGTGTTATGGATGCCTGAAACTGACACTGCATTGCCAGTCTGTTACAAAATCACTCTGGGCAACCCGATAGACGTCTTCTCTCTGCTTAGTCTAAGCCCTCTGATTTCCCCAGCAGAGCAAAACAAAATGAAATTCATTCACACGGGCTCTTTGCCTGATATGGCCCAATGGTTTACTATATTTGTCATTAGTCAGCCATGCACGGAATCTAAAAGTCACCTATAACCATTTCCTGTCTCCCGTAATTGTTGATTCTTCCAAAACCATAAATCTCCTTTACTAATTCACTTTAATAGCCAAACCTGCATTTCAGGTTCTCATTCTTTCCACACCCAATTTTTTTAAAAGTGAGACCTCATTCCTTATTTTATTCATTAAGTCAAGTTCTACTTCTCACTTTCTACAGGAATTCTTCCTTACTGCATGTTCCCACTTCCTTAAATTCCCCCATCATTGAACATAAGCATTGGTAGAGTACACCCTCATAAAATCCTCCCCAGTCATTTGCTGCAATTAACAGTTATCCAAGATTGAAGCTCACTCCAAAATTATCAAACTGTTCACTTGCCCAGTGCAGGGAGGTAGATACGCAGGTGTGTGAATATAAACTTTCGGTTGTTTGAGGATGGCAGTAAGCCCTGTTTCTGGTTGCTATCATATTAAACTTTAGTTAAGATTTTTATTGTTTGTGGGATATGAAATTTTTTCCTCCTCGGGTTCAACTGAGTTCACTCTATTTCCTGAGGTCTAGATAAAATTGGCTCCAATTCCCATCGTACAGATGGTGGGAAGTCCTGCATTCTCTCCAAAGCTTTTAAGAATTTCTGGGGGATTTAGAAACCGTCTGTGGATCACACCAGACCCCATGTCTTGGCTTCAGCAGAATTAGTTCAGGTTAAGAGTTATCTCACAGTAGCTAACACAGTCTCCTTTTTCCATACTATAGAGGCCAAAGGTAGATTTTAGTCCCACCCTTGATTTTGCCAACCACTGACCTTCCCTCTGCCCCCACGAAAGAAAAGCCATTCACACATGATATTTATGTACGTAGCAGACTTGATCGATGGTTTGTGGAAATGAAAGCTGTATATATTCATGCATAATGTGAAATGAATCGCGTTTAGGCATTCCTAATCTCAAAAAGTGAGCTACCCAGTCATTTCGACAGTGAAGGGGCTGCCTGCCTTCTGCTATTCTGCCCGACCCTCTTCTCTCACCTTTGCCCTCCTACATCTCTCCTAGTCCAAAAATTACTCAAAGGATCTCCAGATTTTTTTTTTGCTTAATGGTATTTAGCATTTTGCCTCTCGCCTGCTCCGTTTACCTTTTAACTCCCAGTCCCACACAAGTGTTTAGTAGAACAAAATGGCCTTTCATTTAATAGTGCCCCCTTGATAGAAGAGATTTGGGGTTGTAAATAGCTTCGTGTGTGTGTGCGTGTGTGTGTATGTGTGTGTGTGTGTGTGTGTATTTACTTGGGGGTAGAATAACCACGTTGAAATTTGCTATTCAGGTCATATTTTATCTGGAAGTTCCATATAGCCATTCATTCATTTAACAAATAATTATTGAATACCCACTTGTAAAAAGAATTGCAGTTCCAGGCCGGGTGTGGTGGCTCACACCTATAATCCCAGCACTTTGGAAGGCTGAGGTGAGAAGATTGCCTGAGCCCACAGGTTCGAGACCAGACTGGGCAACTTGGCAAGACCTCATCTCTACAATAAACAACCACGAAATAATTAGGCCTGGTGGCGTGCCTGTAGTTCCAGCTACTTGGAAGACTGAGGCAGAAGGATCACCCGAGCCTAGCAGGTCAAGGCTGCAGTGGCTGTGAGCATGCCACTGCCCTCCAGCCTGGGCAACAGAGTGAGACTCCAACTCCAAAAAAAAAAAAAAAAAAAATCCATTTCCTATTCTGTTGGGGCTGACAGTCTAGCAAATAATTTTAACATCTTAAGTGTCCTTGTATACTTCTAGGCTTTAATAATCCCTAAAGGAGGGGTATGCAGTGCTTGCCTGCCACAAAATATCACAGACTTTTTGACTTAAACAACAGACATTTATTTTCTCACAGTTCTGGGGTCTAGAAGTCTGAGATCAGGGAGGCAGCGTGGCCGGGTTCTGATGAGAGCTGACATCCCCTACATCCTCACCCTTGAAACTTCAGATGAGCCTGTCATATTCATACCCCTCTGTCTCTGGATGTCTCTGGGTGCATTGGAAGACACGTTCTCTACAATTAAAGAGTGACCCTCAAGAACTCAGAGGTTAAATAGATTGTTATGGCTAAAAGGCCCATTTTAAAAGGCTTTTGATATTTCCTGTAGCAAGGAGGGCTTGATGGCTCCAGCATGACAAAATAACTCTCCAGAACATTTTCATTTGCCAATGACTCCAACTAGCCAGCCCTCCTACGCACATGGCTGGCACTCTCGTGAACTGGTTCCTGAGGTTTTCCTAGTGCAGAGCCAACGACATTTCCTTCACTCCTCTTTTGGCATGTCCATGACAATAATTCCAACTGATCTAATTTCTAGAAAATCTATTTCCCACAAGCAACAGGACCTCCCATTTCCCTGTGTTTGTTTTTACTTTTTTTCAGCAGCTTCACAGCTTCTGACTGGGTTGATTCTTTTTAGACAATGTCTCCTGCATCCGCGAAGTCCTGTCTTTTAGGTTTGGTATGACAAACTGATACAACAACTCAGATAATGTGACAAAGAAATTGAATTTCCCTTTTTGAAATCAATTGTGAACAACAAAAGTTGAAAGGATAAGTTTATCCAAGGATGATTTTGCGTTGTGATGGCATGGTCCAAATCAGAGCTCAGAAACCTGATTTGGAAATGTTTCTGAGTCCATGAAAAGAATAACTATGGACATAAGAGGTTTTGTCTTCTTTGGGGTTTGCACATAACCAGACAATTTTGTGGGGTATCCGGATATATTCTCTCAGTTGATGGTCATATTTGGTTTCTAATTATTAACCTGATTTCAAAGAAATGAAACATGCTTGAATAGGAGTGGAATGAATTATGTAAAAATAAAACCCTAACATAAACGTCACATAAAAGAGGAAAAGCAAAACACACAGACTTGTATTTTTAACTTTTGGATGTTTTCCTTTCGTTCTTGTGAACGAAATAAAGCAAGTGTCTGCTGTTAATCACCAGAACAGCAACTAAACTTCAGTTTCCAGGCACTCTGAGTGAGAGCCAGTGCTGATGCACCTCGAGGCACCGTGGGGCCTTGGGTCTTGAAGGAAACTAGGGGTCAGTGAGGACAGCGACCTGCTGAAGGTCACTCACCTTCAAATGGCAGAGCCAAGGCTCAGACCCATGCAGCCTCACACCTGCAGCTGGGTTCTTAACACTGTGCTCCACAATTCCTAGAGCCTGGTTTATTTTTCCAGTCATAAACTCTGGTTAAATGTTCATGGATAGTGATTTGATTTTTTCCTTCTCTGGTCTGTACATTTGTATAATTGGGTTTCTACAGACTTTTGCCCTACTGATAATATTTGAAATGGATTTATTTTTCAAAGATTTATTTTTCAAAGATACTAATGACTCCTGTAATCTAAAAATTCCTCCCACAAAACCAAACCCTCCTTCCTGGTCTTTTATTTGACTAAGATTCAGATCCCAAATTGTATCGGTTTCCTAGACCTGCCGTAATGAAATATCACAAACTGGGTGACTTGCAACAGCAGACATGTCTCACAGTTCTGAGGCCAGAAGTCCTAAATCAAGGCTGGTTCCTTGGGGCAAAAAATCCAGCTGATAACACCAGTTCTGAACCAGAGTCGTGCACGGAAGTCCAGACCTGGCGCTGTGACAGGGACTCCATACAGTGATGTGACCCCAGGCAAGTTTTCCTTCTGCCCAATAGGGGACTGGATTGACTGACTTCTACTGCAATACTTTAGAAGGAATATGGGAATTCTATTTTAATGGATGGGTGGAATGTATGTAACACATTTCCTCACTGAAGTAATTTCATAAAAGTTTTTGGAAGCATGGCTTCCTCTTTCCATTTCCACACGTTTGTCACATTGATAAGTGTCCAGTCATGTTTCCTTTCAGTGAGACCCTTTAGGGGGCCCCAAAAGAGAAGACAGACCCAGCATCCTTCCACCTTCCTTTTCCCTCTGAGCCTGTTCATTCTTCCTGTTTCTTTATGCCAGGGATCCCCAACCCTGGGATCACAGACTGGTATTGGTCCTTGGCCCGTTAGGAACTGGGCTGCACAGCAGGAGGTGAATGACAGCATGCAAGCTCCGCCTGCTGTCAGATCAGCTATGGCATTAGATTTTTAGGAAGGCAAACCCACTGTGAACTGTGCAGGCGAGGGATCTAGGTTGTCCACTCCTTATAAGTGGCTGCATAATACAGTTCAACATTAGCAGTGAGGTTTGACTGCATATACCCCTACCCCCCACCATCCATGGAAAAATTGTATTCCATGAAACCTGTCCCTGATGCCAAAAAGGTTGGGGATCACTACCCTACGCCAACAGAGAGTCTGCCCTCACATACTGAACCTCTTAGATGACAGGCATCCAGAGAAACTGAAACTGCTAGATTTTGAAGGAGCTGCCTAACTTGTGGATGCTCAGTCAGAACGTTCATTGCTAAGGAAGGTTGACCATGGACTTTAGCCTCTGTGACTTCACTGGCTCGTCAACAGCAAACGTCCTTGAGAAGACACAGAAGCCTTCCATTAGCTGGTCTGGTTTTCTCAGACCCCCTGGGATATGAGTCCTGGCATTGCAGACCAGGTAACTGAGTCTGAAAGACACACGGAATCTCCTCTGAGTGGACACAGGCAGCAGCGCGAGACGCGCCGTGTCTGAACTCCAGCGGCTGCCTTGAGTCATAAAGTGCTTCTGCCCCAGGCTGGGGAACAGCTGAGCTGCCCACTGTCTGGGCTCCTTCAGGTCTTTCCTTCATTCCTGACTTCTCCAGCTGACAAAACTTATATGGCAGATTAGAGATGTTGTCTTTAACTTTTTTTTTTTTTGTACAATTAACTCACTCGTCTTTAAACGACTACTACTGGGCTGTTTTAAATGGCTTCATGATTTACGTTTTGTTCATTTTACAATATGGTTACTTGAGGTTTTTCCTTGTAAAGCATGATGTTGTGAAGGCAAGTTTTTTAAAAACAGGGAAGGGCAAGAAGAGTGGGGAACAATGCAGGAGGTGGAAGTCGGTATAATTACAGTGAACATTTATAGGTCAGTGGAACATAAGCCCTGAGGGGAAGACTCGGAAAGCAAGTTCTGCAAGCCAGGCGAGAGAGAGGCAGCTGCTGGCAGGCAGCAGGAGGCCCGGGGGACTTGGTTTCATTGTGCCAGCCTCACAGATGGCTTCTCAGCGCAGTGGTTGTTCCTTTGTCTTTATGAATATCTTGGAGAAGCACATTTATGCACACTTCTACCTACAAATTTTTGCCTCAGTATGACTCATTCTCTTTCTGCCTTGGATAGGATCAGTCTTCAAAGGAAAGAAAAAAACCAGCTCTGAATATAAAGCTGAGGCCAGCTGCAGGCCTTGCTGCGTTGCCTCAGAGATAGTGAGAGCTGTGTGTGTGTATGTCTGTGGGTGTGTCCGTGCATGCATGTGTGTGCAGGTGAGCGTGACATCCCACATTGGCAAACACCACGTGGTAACCTCCTGCACACCATATGAGCTGTGTGTAGTCCTGCATTTTCATGACGGTTCCCTGAGATAGGGATTAAATCAGGTGATTGCCCATTTATACCTTAGCAGTAACATTTAAAAATATAATTGCTCTCAGCCAAGCACGGTGGCTCATGCCTGTAATCCCAACACTTTGGGAGGTGGAGGCGAGAGGATTGCCTAAGCCCACCGGTTTGAGACCAGCCTGGGCAACATAACGAGACCTCATCTCTACAATAAATCAAAAAATTAGCTGGGTGTGGTGGCACGTGTCTGTAGTTCCCAGCTACTTGGAAGGCTGAGCTGGAAAGATCACCTGAGCCCAGCAGGTCAAGGCCCAGGTGGCTGTGAGCGTGCCACTGCAGTTCAGCCTGGATGACAGTGAGACTCCAACTCAAAAAATTTTTAAAAATAAAAATAAATTGCTCTCTGTCACCACAGTTTAATTTATGAGCCCCAAGAGGCGGGGGGACACCTTATATTTTAAAAAGCCCTTTCATGTATGGTTAAATGCTGAATAGGTAGATGTTGATCAGAAGGTATAGATCTCCATCTATGCAAAATTGAATGTCAAGTGGTTGATCGTTTGATTAGAACTTTCCCTTGCCATGAAAGTACTTGGACTACATTTCTAAAGGCCATTCATTTCTTTTAGGTAATGGAACATTATGAATGAATATCCATTCCTTAAAAGACTAGATGTTCACTCTCAGCTGTGTTGGCAACTGAGATATGATCATGAACACATATGAGTTCTTTTGGGCGGAAATTTGTAAAAGTGTGAGGCGGGAAGAGTTAGCTACTTCCCTATAATCTCACCACCTGGTGAGAATGAAAGCAAGTCTTAGATTAAACTCTGATTTACATAAGGGATGTTTAATAACTAAACAATTATTATTAAGCAAGCATGAAATAAACAAATCATAAGACCAGTTCTGTCTCTAGGTTCTTAACCACCATTTGCAAGTTTCACTTATGGGAAAAAAAAAAAAAATTCTGAGTCAATATTTCATCATCACTATAGACAAAAGTTTGCAGAATTTGCAGCTGGACACCGGACATTTTCCAAGGCGTGGTTCCTGAATCATCCTGTGTCTGAGTGTCCTGCTACCATGGAAATCACGCACATCTGCAGAATTAACTAAGACTCCGCAGTGACTCCCCAATCTGCAGTCAGATCCCTGTCCTACTGCAGCTGCCTATTGGGCATTACATTCGACTGTCTTGCCACCTTCACTCGATGTGTGTAAGCAGGCTTCTCTTCCTTGCATAATCAGCACCCTCCTGACTTCCCCATTCCTGGTAATGTCATCATTGTTCTTTCTGCCACCCAAGCTTGACGCCTACAGTCATTTTTGAACTCCAGTCCAATTCCAATCAGTTACTGCATTTTCTCAAATCTTCCTTCATGCCATTTCCTGTCCTCTTGTCTCCTCCTAAGCCAGGGCCACATCACCACACATCAAGAGCCTTTTCTGTACTGTTTCTTCCCGATTCAATTATTTTACATGAGTGCCACACCCATCTTCTTACAGCCACCTGGATTCGATCATGTGACTGTGTAAATACTTTCAGTGAGGCCTTATTTCACAGTGGAAAATGTCCAGACTCCTTATATGGACTTACCCCTCGCACACTTTTATGTTTATGTCTTCCTCTTGTGATGCAAAACCGTCTTTACCAATTGGTCTTTCTATTCATTGCTCCCAAATATGCCCCATGACTTGGTCATCCCAGTTAGTACTTTTATCCCCAGTGTGTTCTTGCTTTCTTCACTCCATGTCTGCTTCCCCAACACACACACACACACACACACACACACACACACACACACACGCCTCTTTTAGCCTCCAAGCTTTTTTCTAGTATTCTAAGTGCCTGCACTTTGCAATGAAAATATAAATAAGTAAATTGGTTTTAAACGTAGGTGTTGCCACTTATGGTTCTAGGGTGGCCCCAAGCTTGCTACGTAACTTTTCAGAGCCCCAATTTTCACATCAGTACAATACAAATAGTGCCTACCAGCCTATTGCCCATCCTTAATTCATCTCACTTCCCCTTCCTCTGCATCTTTCTTCCCAGGGAAGCCCTTTATGATCTTGCCAGTCAGGTTTTCCTCTTCTCTGAGTCCATAGCACTGATTTCTAGTGTCATTCCCTTGGGGAATCACCATTTGCTTATTTGAAATCTCTCTCATGTGTATTTATTGTGTCCTGGGAACATATGCTGTATCCTATACTAGACTTTGAAAACACTTTGGTTACACTGTTTTATTTTTGTGTAGTCATAGATCCCAAGACACTTTCTCACACATTCTCTCTTTCTTCTCACATCATCATGAGAATTGGATGTAATCCCCGATTTTTTTTTTTTTTTTTTTTGGTGTGGAAAGAGAAAGTGAGAGTCAGAGGCTTAAGTGAGTTGCCTAAGGTTATTCAGAGAGCAAAGGGCATAAAACAGCTCTTGAATGAGTCCTAGGATTCTAAGCCCAGGACTGTCTGCTCCCTCCTAAAGCTGCAAGCTAGGAGATTGATTGATTGATTATTTATTTATTTTGAGTTGGAGTCTCACTCTGTCACCCAGGCTGGAGTGCAGTGGCACACTCAAGGCCACAGCAGCCTCGGTCTGCTGGGCTCAGGTGATCTTTCCACCTCAGCCTTCCAGGCAGCTGGAACTACAAGCATGCGCCATCACGTCCGGCTAATTTTTTGATTTATTGTAGAGATTAGGTCTCACCAATTTCCCAGGCCGGTCTCAAACTCGTGGGCTCAGTCAATCCTCTCACCTTGGCCTCCCAAAGTGCTGGGATTATAGCTGTGAGCCACTGCATCCAGCAGATTTATTTTTTATTGCTTTTATTTCAGTATTTAATTTTAGCCCTTATAGGGCCCAGCCTTGTGACTGACTGTAACTGGGTAGTACTCTATAAATATTTTTAAAGGAGTAAATAAAAGAGCACTACAGACCATGTTAATAATATAAAATAATCCTGGGAGTTTCAGGGATAATTATATAGATATTGGGTGGAGGGAGGTTGTCTTGTGCATGGCATCTCCACCATTTACCATTTCTATGAGGGTTAGCAGCACAATGTCTTCATTCTAAAAGACAGAATCATGAGGCTGAAGAAATCATGTGAGGCCATCAGCTGAGAAGAACCATAATTCACATCGCAGGTTATCCACAGTCAATTTGTGTTGCTCTCAGCATGTAAACTCCCTCCATTATTATATTCATAGCTTTTTAGCCTTTGGCTGAGATCAAGTGAAGTGTTTGTTCTTGTGGCTTTTAATAACTGATGTGTTCTCCGTCCAAGGACAACACATGTAGGCTGTATGTGCATTACAAAGCATTAAGCTCCTTTCAACAGCAAATTTTTAAACAAGGGATTTATCTGAGTTATCTTGGATGCTATTCTTCTATTGACATTGTTCCTATAAAATGCCATAGTAGATCATTCTGTGATGCTGGACGTACTGTCGTGACTCTGAGCCTGAGTACCAGGAAGTATTCCTCAGACAGGGAAGAGAGCATTCTCCTTCTCAGGAAGAGTATTAATAGTGCATTCTCGCCTTCCTGTCCCTACCACATAAACCCACATCCCAGGGGGATGGTAGAAGTGAGCCCAGAAGAACCCATGTGGAGCATAATGAAAGCAATATTATTATCGGAGAAAGAAACAAATCTCACCTACCTGGGTTTAACACGATGCATAGTAGTAGACAGAAGGTTTTCAGGATACGTGACACATTTTCATATCAGAGTCTTATTACTTTTATGATGAGGCTCAATGAAAGAAAAAGTAAAGGAGGACAGAATGCCTAGAGGAAGAGGAAGCAGAATTGAGGCAGAGGGTGAAAAAAAAAAGGACAAAGAGAGGAAGAGGAAAGAGAAAGAAAAAGAGAAGTCACGTCAGCAGCTCCGTAGGTTCTGAGGTGAGTTCGCCGGTCGTAGGTCAGCAGCTTTAGTCACACATCCTGTTATTCACTTTGGGCATCAGAGTATATTTTCACTACCCACTGAAATTTCCACACACTCTACAATGATTTTGTAGCAATCTTTCCTTACTGGGAAACTGCTTAGCTGCTTTTCTTTTCTGTTTTTGAGGTCAATTTTTTAAAGGCTTTGTTTTCCCATGAGGCTCTGAATATTTTGAAGTGGGTAAAATAATGAATTTGGTTTTAGATGGTTCCATTTTAATCTTAATTCTGGGCTACTTAATAATTCCAAAATAAAGTTGAGTGGTTTCTTTCTTCAGTAACTGAAATATAACAGTTTAAGATATTCATATCATTGTTTGTTGTGTTTACTTGTTTAAAAGTGAACAAGCTGTCTGGCGTGGTAGGTCATGCCTGGGTGGAGGCGAGAGGATTGCCTCCACCCAGGGATTCGAGACCAGCCTGGGCAATTTGACGAGACCTTGTCTCTACAATAAATAAACAAATAAAAATTAGCCAGGCGTGGTGGTACCTGCCTGCAGTCCCAGTTACTTGGAAGGCTGAGGCGGCAGGATCGCCTGAATCCAGCAGGTCAAGGCTACGATGACAGTGAGTGTGCCACCACACTCCAGCCTGGGTGAAAGAGTGAGACTCAGGCGATCTTTTCGGGTCCCCTCCCACTGTAGGAGTTTTCTGCTTTCTCAATAAACCCTGCTTAAAAAAAAAAAAAAAAGGAGAGTGAGACTCCAACTCAAAAAATAAAAATAAACACACTTTGATTTGTCAGATCTGGATTTTAACTTGGGCTCTAGATTTGGCTAAACTGTTACCCCTCGCAAGCCCCCGTTTTCTTTTGTACAGAACAAAGATACTTCGGGCCTTTCTCTAGTTCTCGTAAGGCTGCCATGAGGCTCTGTGCATCTCTATCATAGGTCTGGCATAAAGTAGACAGAAATGGTGTCAGTTCCTCCCTCCCCAACCCCTCTCCAATGGCACTCCCATCAAGTTCAAAAAGTACAGAAAGAACTCTTCCTGCTGTTTAATTTCCACTGATCACACTGAATGAAATATCATATTAGCTAGTAAGACACAAACTTCTTTTCAGTGCGACAGCTCTGTGTACTTTGAGCTCAGCACTACATAACTTTGGTTCTGGATGAAATCCAACCCGGAATTGACTCTACTTGGATCTGGATGAAACTGAATCAGGAACTGACTCTGCTCTTGGAAGAATTGCTGCCCCCAAACTCCCTTTTTGCAGACCAGGTAAAGATACTAGAAGGAATGTAGACGTCATGGAGCCTAATTACTTGCCAGGCACAGAACCTGCCTTGAGCATACATCTGATCACTTTTTCCTGGAAACACAGATGACATAACACATGCTGCCTTCCCAGGCAGCCTGATCTGTGACAAGGCAGCTCTGGTGATTTAGAAACCAGTCTTTATACTGAGCCGTTCGTCTGCCTCTCTGAGCTGCACGCTTCTTGCACGTAGTTCTGAGTAAAAAATGTCTGTTAATTTCCTTCCTGGAAATGGTCCTCACTCCTTGAAACAACTATCATGCCTAGCCTAAACTTATTCCTTTTGAGGTCAGACTTCCCAATCTTGGGGGCTTTTCTCTCATGAAATCTTTCTAAATTCATCAACATCTCAGTTCCTATTAAAAGTGTGGTTATCTACTTCAGACAAATCCTAACTAAGCTCTGGGAGCACTGAACTGATTCTTTCCTGTGAAACAGTAAGATTGGGGTTAAAGAAGTCTAAAATGACGTTGTGTTTATTTTGGATTTTGTATTATTGAGATGTTTTTATTTATTTTATTTTCTATTTATAGAAGCCACATCACTACCTATAACAAGTTTTTGATACATGAACATTCTAAATCTTCCTCTCCTAAAACTATATAATAGCTAAAAAAAAAATCTTTGCCCTAAATTTTGCCAGCCTTTACCAGCCAATAGCCACAAAGAAGGTTACGTTAACAACAATAATTTAAATGTCGTTAGCTTTTGCCCACATTTGCTGAAGCAGTTCTCCAACACAATCCCTCTGATTATTTCTGGGAGTTCCCAAGGGTGTCTCAATAGAACAAGTCCCCCTTGTAGGGACCACTGCTCTTCCACCAGATCCAATAACTCCCTGAACTCCCCAGGGTTTGGTAAGTCACACTGTTATTCAGAGACTCAAGTAGCTACCATGAGTCCATGATTCTACTCTGTAGCTGTTCTAATGGATATTAAAATTTCTCCCTTTGTTTCTGATACTGTATAGATTTATATGCAACATCTCTATACTTGAAACTCTCTGTTCTTCCCAGAATCCAAAGACTCATCCCTGGGAATGCATTCGAGTAACAGCTGCCATGTTCTGTTCAGAATGGTTCCTCCCTTCAGACAGCCAGGACTTTGTTACTGGACTAAACTCCGTATGCTCAATTCCTTCCTCTGTCCCAGGAGCTTTCTCCAAAGAGGTCGCTAGACACCCTGCAAATACTCTTTCACTGATCTTTTCAAATCCTGTCTTTTTTCTTCTTGAAATGAACATTGTACCATAAATAATATTTATCAAATCATTAAACATTATTCCAAACCTCAATTTTAAGTCTTCTGTAATATCCATCTTACAGATATAATATATTACAATGTATTTGCTTATTTTTCTATTGCTTAGAATGTTGGATTTTATACATAGCTTATTATTTTAACCAAATGTTGTATTTTACCTTGTTTTTATTATACTTTTAATTCAACCCACTGTTTAGCATTTGTGGATATTCGTATCCTAATATGTCATTTTGTACATTAACATCATTCCCTAATTTTAGCTTGATATATGCATTTTTAAGATGAATCTCTGACTTTTTAACCATCAAATTAGATTATAGTTGCTTATGACACTTCTATGGACTTTGTAGTGAGATGGCTATATAAAAGAGAGTCATACGTATCCAAGGAGGAAATTAAAATCTCACTTGTAATTTTAAATGTCACCAAATATTAATTATAGCCCCTAACTAGTATATTTCTTAGTAATCACTTCAAACGTTCCTCATTAAAAGTAAATCATATAACAATGCATTATAGAATTATAAGAACTTTTAAGTATAGTTCAATTACCGGTTTCCATCTATTCATCCATTATCACCTTCCTTCTGTATGTTATAGACAATATAGACATCAAAAAAAGTAAGTAATACCCATGTGTATGGGTGATAGACCAGTGAATAGCTGTGATACAGGGTATGATTTCTTCTGTTTGAGACGTGAAGAAAGAATTTTCAAACCAAGTGACATTTAAGCAGTACCTCAAGAAAAAATAAAGAATTCAGCAGAAAGAAAGCGATTGGATAGATGTGGCAATAGGTTTAAAGGGCATAGCATGATGGGAACTAAATTTCTGGAGCTCCAGAATTTTCTCCCTGGTACCCTGAGATAAAGTTACAAATATGTGAATTAGGTCTTGAAAAGCTTGGTATAAGAAGCATAAGAAATGTGCATATTATCTACCATGAAACAGAAAAAAGCAAATCAAGGTTATTTAAGTAGAGGAACGGCATGTTTTATAAAGACATTTTTGATAACATTAGGGAAGATGGATTATAGGCTGGAGGCAAGAGATAAGACTTTTTTGTCAGTATGACAGATGATTTTATTAAGAAGCACATAACTTAGATCTACGCAAGATGAGACCAGTTTATGTCAACTAGCCCAAGGTTTTTGAAAACATGGTATTTTTTGTTATTGATTTTGTTTACTTATCTGTGAAATATAGTATGCTGGCCCTCTATTTTCTCCTGGTGAAAACTTTAGTTAAATGGAGAAAAGAATAAGTTAAAAGAGGACATCAATGGCCTCCTTTACTTCGGTTTTATCTGCCTTTTGAAATATAGCTGATTCAAAGCTATGAAACCCAACATCTCACTAATCCAGCATTTCACTTGGTTGGACTATGTGTCAAGAGAATGCCTCAGGCCTCCTTTGTCCATTAACAGTCCAGTTGTGAGTCACAGTCTGAACATGAGGAAATGTTCATTTACTTTTTCATAGTCATGGCAATGAGACTTTTTTATGCCCAAAGTACTATGGTTGCCTAACGTGCCTGTTAAGAAGGTTATTTTCTGCCACAGACAGGGAGCAGAATGTCAAGATACAATTCCAAGTGCTCTATCATTGGATAGCCTCAGAAGCTGATGTTTTCCAGTTGCCTGGAACCCACGTGCTTCATGTGATGTAGATCAGCACTGTTAATTAGCTGTTTCAGGATTCTTTATTTCCCATGGCTTTGGAAACACGTGTTAACCCACAGAGGGAGGGGAAAAGCTGGAAGCAATTGGACTATAGCCTGAAATTATTATAATTCAATTCAATAACCACCTTATCTTTCCAAATCCCTGTTCAGAATCTTGAAAATTTTAGTTGATTTAAGTCGTTCTCAGTGACGCATCCTAGAGAAGAGGGAGATTGCGGTTCAAGGTTTTTTGAAGCCACAGAAATGTGGAGAGCTGCAGAAGAGAACTGATCGATGGAATTTTCTGGAAACATGCGTGCAATTTTCCAGAAGCTGGAAAATAGATGCAGGAGTGGGGGAGTAGGGAAGTCAGTGGATGTGGAAAGGCTTACGTAGAGTGCCCAGGAGTCTGCATTTCTGTTCTCCCACGAAAAGAAACACTGCTAGCTCCCACCCCATCTCTCCATTTCCCACCATTCTCACCGCACAGAGCTGGCACTCAAGGAACCCATAATTCTTCTCAATACAAGTCTCATGACATCACCTGACCAACCACAGGATACCTAATGAAGAAAATAACTGTTGTCACTGGCAACAAATGAAGGAGCGGCATCACAAGTAAACCCCATACTTTACTCCACAAAGTAGGATGTTAGAGTACAGCCTGCAGAAATTCAGCACTAAAATCCACATCGGAAAGTTCATATCAAATTTTTTAAAACACATGTAAAGACTAATTATGTTGACATTTTTCTCACAACAGTTATTGCTGAGTATTTTGTCTAAAGGTGGCTCTTAAAATGGCCACTGCCTGTTCGCAAATCATGAACAGCATTCCCTCCCTCTACTGGTGTTCCTCTGAAACAATACCAAGTCAACAAAGGGCGTTTCAGTACTTCACCATCCTTGGCTGTTGTATAATGGGTCAGATTCCCTTCTGGATTCTAGGAGAGGTCAGCCATCCAGACCTGTATATCTTTTGCACATAATTCATTTCTGGAACTTAGCAGGTACTCAGTAAGTTTTAGCTGAATGAATGACTGAATCACTGAATGAAGAGCTAATTTTTAGAAATATTCTAGTAAGAATTTTACCAGGAGAAAAAATGTGCCTTTAGCCACAAATGAAAGCTAGATTTATGAAAATTTGAAGATAATATATCATCTTTCCATTCATAGGTACTCTTGAACACTTCATATGTGCTTACAAAATGAGAGAACATAGATTAAGTTATAAGCTAATATATGTGTACATAGAATTGTAAAATGTAAATATCATGTAATTTTGAGACCAGAATGCCTTTACAGTGAGCAAACTTTTCCAAAATACTGTATCCATTTTAAAGTAGTCTTAATTTAAGACTTTAATTTGGTGCTAGAAAAATGAAACTTGGGGAGTGGCTGGGAGGGAAAAAAAGAGAAAAAGAAAATTTGTGTACTGCTTTCTATTTTCACTGACTAAGATTATACAACATTCATTCCTTTGAAATGGCTCTCCTAAATACTGCCTAATTCCAGTATTAATAAAAACCCAAACATGTTTTCAGATACTAATATTAAAGCTAATTAACTCAACAAATGTTTAAGTTGACACCTGGTCTGCTACAGATTTGAAAGTCCCATGTTTCAACCCGTTCCACGCCACACCCTTTATTACATCCCTCTGTTAGGGCCAGTAAGGTTTTACTCTTTACTTCTCTTTCAGTCAGAACTGAGAGGAATTTGAGCAACCTTCTGCATATTTAGAATATCATTTGCACTGACTTTGATTCCGGTTGTTAATCCATGAATGCCTGAGGATTTTGATTTACAACCGTAATGCTTAAAAGCACAATCCTTTTTTAAATTTTTTTCACTTGGAAGTTGCTTTTGGGAATCACAGACATCACTTCCTGGTTCTCTTGGAGAGTTGTGGGTTATGGGAGGGAAATCCTCATCCCCTTCCTGCTGTGCAGTCATTTTCTTTTACATAGTTGAGTCCTAAAACATTTGTGCCCTCAGACAAGTTGCCTGGTTCTTCACATGGTTCCAAGGTCAACAGCCAAGTATCAGCTTATATTTTGTACACAAACATATATGAATTGAATTCCGTCCCGATTCAGTTAGAAATTGATATCTTCCCTTTTATACAAAATAAATGTTTTAGATTAGAACACCACAAGTGAATTGAAGATGGGTACAGAAGCCAGAGGATGGAAGCCTTAAGAGAATAAGAACTTGGAATACAAGCCCAGGGAAGAAAAGGGTGACCTACCTTTGATTCATAGACAGTGCTTCCTCACAGTGGTGGAAAATAGATGCTCATTTTTACTCAGGACAGTGTATAATGAATGAGCTTTACATAAAAACGGATTTCTGGGTCTGCCCTCAGAGGTTCTTATTTATTTGAGCTGAGTGTGGCCTAGGCACTGAAATTTATAAAGCTCTCCAGGTGATTCTAATACACAGCCAGGGTTGAGAACGCAATTGTAGATTAAGAAATACCAAAACCAGGCCCTTTGCTGCTGCCTGAGATTCTCCTCATTATAATTTATCTGATGCATCCGAACATTGCTTCTAGAAGTCTCTGGTTAATATTATATTACTTTGGGTGGTGTAATACATGAACACATCTGTACTAACATAGTTTGGAAGGGGCGAGGACGCAAAGGAAAGTTGGGGAAGGAAGAGAAGAAGGAGATGGGAAAGTTCCAAACCATGGGTGGAGGACCAACATGAACTCACGGAGCAAGAAGATGTTGGGTCACCACATTCTGTTATATAAATTGGATAGAAGTTTCATTGTCTTTAGTCCATGGTTTTGGCTCCCATAAATCACCAAATACATTGCCACAAGATTCTCATGGATTGTTAGACCAAAATTACTTATAATTTATTACCTTTTTAATGAATGCATAAACTGTATTACTTTGGTGGAAAGGATGCTGCTGAGGATTCTAGATATAATTTATACTAGTAAGGTAGAAGGGACCAATAGCCTTTTAAATTCCTTTACAATTTCAAGAGTCTGAATTTGCAGGTCTTAGAACTCTGGAAAAGATGGTATTCACTAAAGAAGGCTATTTATGGGCCTGTGGAATAGTGAAACATACTACAGAGGTAAAAGGAGGGACCTCCTTCTCTAAAATGTTTCCATGAAAAAGCAATGTGTTGTTAAGAAGTCAGTGGCTCACTGTAACCTCCACATGCTAGTATCTGCATGTTTTGGGGGGACTTATTTAACCAAACATTTATCCAACACTTACACACTACACTAAGATCTCAGATTTGTCAAGTTTCCTCTTAAAAAGTGGGACCTAGACCTAAGAAAAATATTAGTCATACATGTATCTGAAAAGGCCTCATATCTAGAAACTATTAAAAAAACTTCTAAAAATCAATCAAAACAACATAGTTCTTAAAAACAATCACAAAGGAACAGGCTTTTCTAATTAGAGGTTATCAAAATGGTGAATGAGCAACAGTGTTCTAAAGATGGCCTGTACTGACTCACAAGCACCTATTTTTAAATGTTTACAAGTTTGGTAAGCAAACTGTTAACCCTATCAATTACCTAAAATTTAATTATTTAAGCTTTCAGTTAAGTAAGTTATATTAAAAACAACGGTAATGCATAGTCGGAACTCAGCCCCTCCTAATTATTTTGCTACATTTTATTGTTTATGTTCTTGAGGTTACTTATCACATCTGCATGATGGAAACCCCATATAGTGATGTATTACTGGGCATCTCTTCCCAACTCTACATTGATTCATGTCACGTTGGTACCTTGAAATTAGCGTTGATGGGTGTATTTATGCCATGGAAGTCAGTAAATGCTACAAATCAGGGACTGATTTTTTTTTGTTTTGCTGAGTGTCTAGACTTAAGAAAGTAATGGGGAAAATGTTAATAATGCAGATTAAAGTTCGTTATGTCTGTAGCCATTAAATTGTAAACAGCACCCCAAAATTGAGGAAACAGTCATTTAGAATTTTAAAACTATTATCAGACACAGCAAAGAAATTGCCCTGATCATTGACAAATGAGTGAAATTCCAACACACATCTCTGTTGTTTCACTTTTGTCTTACTTGCTAATGTAAGCCAAAATATTAACCAACAGTCATGTGTGAACTACACTTCTTTATCAATTTCAGCTTTAATTGGGCTATCTGTGTTGTCCTCTATTCTGTCACCATCATTTTCAGATAAGGAAACTGAGACCTAGAGAGCTGTTGGCTCACCCCCGCTCTAGGATAAGTATGGCATTAGTCAGGACTGTACTCTTGGTCAGTTAAGTGTTCTTTTAATCACATAAAACTGTCCAATTAAGAATGCTATAGTGATGCTACTGTCTGACCAGGATCTCATGAGTCTATGAGCTCAGTCCTTTTCTATAGAGCATTGATTTTGCCCAAGGGGAAAGAAAATCCACAAAATAGTAAGAGTTCTGACCAGGCATTACAAATTCTAGTTGATGTGTAAAAGAGGTAATAGGCAAAAAGGATAAATGCTCAGCAAAATCTATCTTTATTATAGGAAAAGCAATTTAAAACATATTTTACTGAGTAGTGCCAGAACATTACTGAAAAAGAAAGTTAATGCTTTCTATAATGTGTAGGTATTGTCATATTAGAGACACTCTTGGGAAATGCTTGGTCAACTAAAGTTGTTAAAGAGCTAAAATTGGACATTGACTTGGAAGCAAAGTGAAGTATTTCTTCCTACATCTGTGAATTTTAATGGCAGCCACTGATGCTCTTCTTAGTTTTCTCTAGTCTAAAAAAATAGAAGGTATTCCTGAAAGGGGAAAAAGACTATGACAATGAGTGCTGGGAAATTGATGGCAACATAAGACTGAGGAAAAAATGTGGGATTTCAAACACTGGTGGGAGTGTAAATTGAATCATCTATTGTACTTTGGAGAACAATTTGGCAGTTTCTATCAAAATTTTAAAAAGCTAATATCTTACCACTTAATCCTACTTCTAAGTATCTATTATTTTTTTTAAAAGTACTTGGAATGTGCACCCAATGAGTTTTGCAAGGCTGTTCTTTTCTTTAATAGTGAAAAGTTGTGAATGCCTTTCAGTAGGGAAAAGGCTAAATGAACTCTGAAATCGCCGTAATATTGAATACTATACATTAGCTACAAATAGCAAGGGAGATCTTTGTTGAGTGAAAAAAGCAAGTGGCTGAATGGTCATTAAGTATGACACTAGGTTTCTAAAAAGCCTCCGAAAGCAGTAATATATGTTCCTGTGGACACATAGTTATTCAGGAAATCAGAAGAGGTCTAGAATTTATAGTCCAAGTGAGTAGCCACTAGCCACGTAAGGCTATTTAAATTTAAATTAATAAAATTAAATAAAAATAAAAATTCAGTTCCTCAATTGTACTAGCTGCATTTCAAGTGCTAATAGCCACATTTGGCTGGTGGCCCCTGTAATGGAGAGTGGAGGTCTAGAAGGATCACCCCAACTGATAAAAGGATTATCTTTGGGGAGCACTGAGTGTAGGGATGGTGGTCTACAGAAACTTCAGATTTCTGCATAACTTTTACAGTTTTTACAATCATAATAGATTGCATATTATTTGGCTAATTTAAAAGTGGATACATCTATAAAATTAAGGGCATGCCTAGCAATAAAATTTCTAAAACATTTTAGACTTTTAGTGGATAGATCAGTGTAAATTGATTTGGCTACCTTATCCTTTTAGCCTAATTATCTAAAATCACAAAAAAATACAAAAACAAACTATACAAAAACCATTTCCTCCCTCTTTTCTTACCTTTAACAGGTGTCTATTAAACACTTACTATATTCTGGGCACTTAAAGTACAAGGATCCAAACTACATCCAGGAGAAATCAAGCTTACAAAAGAAAACCACAGTAAAAAATAAAAAAAATAAAAATAAAGCACAAGGATAACGAGACAAGTGTTGCTTAGACTGAAGTGTTTTCACCACAGGTGCAACAAGATAATTTCTTTGTCGTAGTTGTTTTCTTTTGTAACTGATTAAATAATTACTAGTTGTGTGTATGCAATGTTTATATAATTATAGAATATAAATGGTGGCTATTAGGCTCACTAGAATATATATCTTCTTAGTATTAGTGTAATAGATATTTGTATTTTATTAGGGCTTAAAATAATAATTTCAGACAAAGCTCAAATTGGTATACATAATTTAGCAATCATGTGAGCACTTCTAGGTCAAAATTACTTCTTTGGAAGCACCAGAAAGAAAAGTATGTATTTGCTTTTATAGTTGTCTATAGACTAACTATAAGACTAGGTATATAGAGTTGATGGACACACACTTTTTAAATCTTAATTTTAGATTCAGGGGGTACACATGCATGTTCATTACATGAACATATTGTGTAGTGGTGGGATTGGGTGGCCCATTCCACAGATAGTGAACATTGTATTCCATAGGTAATTTCTGAACCCTAACCCCTCCTCCCTACTTACTCCATTATTGGTGTCTCCAGTGTCTATTATTCCTGTCATTATGACCATTTAGTTCCCACATACGAGTAGAACATGCAGTGTTTGGTTTTCTGTTTCTGAGCCAGTTCACTTAGGAGGCCTTTCTTGATTAATGATTTAGACAATAGGTCAATAGTGTGGTAGTGAATCTTGATGTAAATGTTTTTGGCATGCTTCATACCACATAGTAGACTAGACTGAAAGTCCCACCTGACTGCGAGCATAGCAAAGAATGCATTTTGTGTCCCCAGATACATAAAGATCAGTATCCCCAGTGGACCCATAGAAACCAGTACATGGTATTTATCTTATTAAATGCTTGCAGAATAATTAAATGAATTAATCCAGGAGGCAGTCTATAAGTTTTAAAGTGTGTCTTTTAATTAAAGAAATGTATTTTAATTAAATAATTCAATTACGTAATTATTAATTTTAATGAATAACATAGAACAGGCAGAGAATTTCACATTCGTAAAAGTGTTTGTTTCAACTTCTGTTAAGTCATTTTTGACTTATCTTCAAAGTGTGGGTTTAATACAGCAATATTTGCTTCTAGAACTGAATCTTTTAGAGTTTATGTGCTCTTTCGGAAAAAAATGGTTTCTGATTGAGTTATGTAATAAAAAGTTATTTTTAAAAATGCATTATTTAGTAATATATCAGCAGCTAATTTAAATACTACACAAATACCTTAATATAAAGAAACAGCATAATCATGGTCCAAGTTAATTGCCTTCATATACTGTAAAGGTAGTTCATTAGCCAGCAATGAACTACTTTGGTGCCTAAATACTCATGGGTGGTGATCCATGGGCCAACAACAGTGTCACATGGAGCTTTGGAAATTCGGAATCTCGAGCCTGACCCTAGATGTGCTGAATCAGAATCTTCATTTTATCATGGTCTCCAGGTGACATTTGGGTCTATTCAATTTTGAAAAGCTCTTCAGTTGCCTATGCAGCTTCTCACCAACAGTACCATCTAGTTCAATCTTTCTCTGACCCCTAAGGGTGTCCACAGTCTTCCAACAGGCATGCTGTCCACAACGTTACCACTTGGATTGGCCCTATCTGTCTCATAGCCTCTGCCAAGGTTATGATTTTTACATGCGGGGATACACCAGCCACAGAGAAGGATGGAATTAGCCTGAGAACCGAAGCATAACAATGACCTTGAGTCTAATGGAACCTGAGACCAGAGCAGCTAGTACCTGGACTAACTCACTATTCTGCCGGAAGCACTCTGTTTGATTGCAGTTCAGCGGAAGAAAAGACATACACCAGAAAACCGTATCTGTCAACTATGTTCAAGGGGATGTTTGTAGTAAGTCGAGTTAAGGGTTTCTGGAAAAATCAATCTTTGAACATGCTGGAGGACGCAGGTGGAGTTAGAACAAAGCAAGTCTGCATTCATAAATCACATTAGCATATTAAAAGACTGAGAGATCTTATTGCGAGGAAACCCATTTAATTGTATTCAACCCAGCCCAATATAGAGTTTTAATCACAAAATGCTTCCTTTTTTTCTAATGTGACAATCATTAAAATTGGGTAAAATTCATCTTTGGCTGGACATGCTTTGTGAAACAAGTGCAGAATTTCCTCTTATTGTCTAAAAGGTAACTTAAGCCCTGATGTGTTAGAAAAGGTGACTTATTATGTTACAGTGAATATACATATCTGTGTAGTTTCACTATTTTGGCAGTAAAACAATGCTTTGATTTCAAATATTAAATTAACTTCGGCATTGTTCTCCTCCTCTGTCTCCCAAGTTATGACTCAGATGTCAGAACCAAGTTACCTAGTTAGAGAAGAAATTTTTGCAAGTTTCAGTGCCAGAAAAGCATCAGTGAAGTACTTACTTCGTGCAGTGCTCCGCTATTTTCCATCTCCAATTTCTTAAACGTTGAACATTTTTTTCCATTTCTCTTCTAAAAATATTATCTGTGGTATATAATGATACTATGTGCAAATGGAGGGACCATATTGCTCCAGGATGCACTTGGTAATAGTTTTTCCTAAATGGAAACTGAAACTTGCAATCAAAGACTAGGATCTGATTTTTTTAAGGTTATAAAACCCTAGTAAAGTTTTATAACTTAACTAATTTACAGAACGGGGAATAAAACACTGGTTTCTATAATGCCTTTTGTAAAGCTTCCCACACAAAAGACTAAGTTTGAAGGTTTCTTATAGTTAAGGTGTGAAAAATGTTACCTGAAAATGTGATTTGCTTAATAAAAATAATTGTTTAGATATGTTAAATTTAGGAAAAAAATCCCAACTACAGTTTAAAAACTCTGGATTATAGACACCTTCAGTGAAATACACAGTTTGTTTCATAAAAACCATATCCAAAAAATAGAATGACTGAAACACGTTATATGTGGAGATCAGAGAGAAGTTTCTAGTTGTCTAATTTGAGAAAGACTCTAAAAATCCTTTCTTGGGTGCTGGTTGGCAGGGGATGGGGCTAGTACAGAGAATGGAAAAGAAAAATGGGGAAATGCATTCTTGGTGTCAGATTTTGATTTGTTCACAATGTGTTATATTCCTCCGTGCTTAGGATATATGTTACATTTTGTTCATTATCGTATCTATTATGTGGACAAAGACAACAAACATTTGTTTCTTCTTGTCAATTTTTATTGCAAACGAAGAGTCTGAAGGTCTACCCAAGTTCTCTTGTGCACTGAATGTCTATTGCTTGTAATACAATGAACAATTTGGGGAACTTTGGAGATCTTTTTGTTGTGGCCCTGAGGAGGATTGGCGATCTTTGGTGTGTATGACTCTGAGGATGTTAACTTTGTATGTCAGTTTTCTCAGATTCAAAATGTGAGTAACACTTAACACCTCCTTTGAGTGATTGTGATGATCAAATTACATAATAATACAAAGTGCTTATGCTTAGTGCACTAGTATTTTGCATTTCTATCTAGTGAATTTTTTTTCCCCCGGTAATTAAGTAGGCTAAGGTAAAGACATAATAGGATATAGGACTTTTTTGTCACTGTTGGCAAGTAGAAGGCAAAATGCTTGGCTAATTTTCCCACTGAAAGGAGACCCAGAAATATAGAGCATTATAAATGTTATACATTTAGTGGCCATTAAAACCTATTTTCTTTATTAAAGTTTGACTAATATTTAGATAGGATATTCTGAGGTTTCATCTTAGCAAAGCAAATGAGTCATTTCTGTTAATTGCTAGAAATTTTTGCATGTGAGGGTAGCAGGAGGAAAGGAAAGATTCTTACCTAAGTCGTATTGCAATTTTTCTCAGAAATGAAATAAACATTCTGTGTTAATATTACTGGTATGAGTTGTCCCCTATAAAATGTTAACTTTTCTTTCAAGTGAAATGATGACTTACTATTTTAGTAGAAATTGCTGCAACATTTTGTTTTAATCTAGGAAAAAAAACCCATTTAACCAGACTTGATCTTTTTATTAGAAAGAACTGAGTTGGGAAGAACACATCATATGCTCAAAATGTAACTGTAATATAAATCAAGACTTTTTTTTTGTTCAATAAAGTCTAACTATTCTTTTGAAAAATATATTGATAGGCATTTGATGATTAAACAGGATTTTGATGACTATAGATGGACTATAATTCATTTGGTGGAATGTATAAGAGATGTCCAATCAATATTTGATTTCTTTATTCACTTACAAGCTTATAGGTAGCCAATCTTCTAATTGTTGCTTTGTTAGTCCCTTTCTTTCCATTTCTGCACAAATTCCCATTGAATAAAAACTGCTGAAATAAAGTCTTCAAACTCCTCCTCTTCTAAATTATAGTACATATTGCAACCAGATTAACTTTACTTAAATCTCTCTATGTATTCTTTACCCATACGCCAAGTAAATTTTACTGACTTTTCCATAGCAAAAAGTCTAAAACTTCAACATAGGTTACTGCTCTTAAACTACCTACCTTTCTAAAACTATCTTATTATTCTTTCACATATACCTTCTTTTGAGATTTAATTCAAGTCCTGCTGCTTCTTTGAATTATTTTTATCTGCATAGACATTTATTGGTCACTCCTTTAACCTTTGAGGAATAAATTGTTTCTCTTATTAATTTAATAGTATTTATTTTCTTTGTTGGGAGAATTTAATATGTCTTCCATTTTAAAGTTGATATTTTGATTAAAAAAAAAAATCTCTGCCAACCAGACCAGTGCCTAATACAAGTTCAATGATGATGATTTGAAATCTGTGTTCCACAGTGTTCATCCTTTTAGATACAAGGATGATATAATGTTATTATCAAAATTTATAATGACATAAATTCTAAATGATAAATAATCATGAGAAAATTTAAGGTAAAATAATTTTAGATAAATTTTAGATAAAATAAAATAATGTTAGATAAATAATTTAAAAATAATATTATATGGCAAAGTAGAAAACTGTCATGAATATTAATTAAAATCCTTCATACAGAAAAAGTACAGGCATACAGATGAAAAAAAAAAAAAGGAAACTCAGGAACTCCACTTTCAGTTACCCTTATTTGAATCCATGCCTCTGTGAGAACTTCATGACTTGGCAGGTTTCACAGGTTGTCACGGTGTGTGTTCCAAGTGCAGCCAAGGGCAGAATTCAGTGTTAACTGGACCAAGAACTCAGGGCATTCAGGTATCTACTATTCTCCATAGAAATAACCATAATCAATTAAAAATATCAGATCAGCTTTCCTTTTGGGGTGGTATGGTTCAGAGTGAAAATAAGAGGCCCTGGCATCTCACAGACACAGATTCAAATACCATTCCTGCCATTGTTTAACTATATGGCCTTTGATAAGTTATTGACCTCCTTATGCTCCCATTTATAAAATAGTGGCCCAAAACAACACTCTACATATGATGGCAAGAATTAAATAAAATGAAATACAAGATTCCTGGCACATAGAGGATATCTACCAAATGTAAATTTCTGTAAGTTCTTTGTATCACCTAATAGTTAGGATTATTGACTGAATGCTTATTCTGTATGAGGACTTCTTCCAAACACTTTATATAGTGAGTTTTAACAGATTTAATCTTTGTACCATTCTTATACAATAGCTGCTATAATCATCATCATCATTATCATTCTAGTTCCCAGATGAGAAACTGAGCGACAGACAAGTAAAATAACACAGCTAGTAAGTAGCCCTACTGGGGTTCAAAACAAGCTTTTCAGCTTTAAACCACCCCACACCCTTTTAACCATTAGACAACATTTTAACCTCTCTCACTATCAGGTCATTTCCATGAACTGTATCCCATGGGCAAGTTGAAAGCAATCTCATACTTACTTAATTAAAACATAGTTGGGAGACACATACAATGTTTTCCATGGTCAAATATAAATCATTTTAATTTATCCATTCTTTTGAATGAGCCGCACCGTTGCTTCCTTTCAATTGTGGGAAATCCAGGCTTGCTTGTTCTTAAACAAGAGTACACTTCCCAATCTTTGTCTCAGAACCTGTGCAAATCTTGTCTTTTTTGTTTTACTGCCTGTAAATAATTAATGAAACACAATGTTTTCAAGGATTCCAAATAATCTAAAAAAAAAAAGCAACAAATTTTGAAAATCCACAAAGGTATCTAGGAAAACTTTTATGAAGTTAAGAGATGTTATCTGCTGTTCTAGGCGTGGGTGACTTTATCAAAACATTTCGCCCACTTTCAAATTTCCACTTGTTAAAACCTGAGGCCTTATTTGGCTGTCACTTATAGTACAGTGTTTTTCAGACAAGTTCCTGGCAGCTTATTTTAAAGAGATTTTGTGAACAAGGTTAGCTGTGGAGTGCTCCTATTGGAAGAGTTCCCTCTGGCCCTCTGCATTATTGTAAAGAAAACCTCCAGCCTATCCAAATCTCACCCACCTTTGGTTACCTTGAGAACCTTGCAATTTGTGTTTCCTAAGGCAGTGATTTTCAAGCATAATTTTAAAACACTTCAGGGGTTTTCAAGTTATTATAAGGGGGTGGTGTTATTTCTCAAAACAAAAGTTTTTTGTTTGTTTTTAAAGCAGCATGCATGCCATACATCACTTGGGGGATTCAGGAAGGTAATACAGATGTTAGGAAATTGAGCTAACAGCAATGATGGGACACGGGGAGGTTGTCAGTCCTTCTGCAGTGGAGCCCTTTAACACACAAAGCAATGAGAGATTTGCAGAATACCTTCATTCAGGCTTAATTCAGGTTTAGCTAAAATACTCAATGTATTTTTAATAGTATATTGTGATATTTTCTATTTTAGCTTAGTTGTGATCCTCAACAAAGTGTCCAGTATCTCTGAGCATACTATGTGACATACTATTTACGAGAAAATTGGCACATAAATAATTTACTCTTCTTAAGAGCCTTGTGCAGGGTCACTGAAAGCAAGAACTGGAACCCAGAATCCCCTAAACTCAATGAATTTCCCACATAATACTTAGTAGCATCTCTTCTTCACCTGGTCACTAAGAGTCACTTTTTCTCTACCTAGAGCTAGACATTTCATATACCCAGTCTCCAGTATCTCATCTGTGAACATGGGATACACTTCTTCAAGTCAATTGTTTTGATGTGCTGTCCATTCTGCTAAACTATGAGCTCCCTGAGGACAGAGACAGCATCAAACTAATCTTTAAATACTCTAAAGCCCTCAGTCTAGTGCCTGGCACAAAATAAATGTCCATAAAAATTTGTTGAATGAAACTGAGTCCTTAGAAAGTAAAGGTTTTTGTTTGTTTGTGTTTGCCATTTAAGCTTACTCATACTCGTTTTTCTCACTTTATTCTATTGTCTGAATTTTCTATTTCTTTGAACAAGTTTTACATCTACTGCTAGGCATTTTTCCCCTTCAAAATGTGCTTTTTAAATTGGATTTGTACATTCTAGTTCTTCATGCTTGAGTGAACTTCTGTTTTAATATCTCTTTTCATTAATTTTTGAGCCTCCCCATCTTAAAGCTTTACTTTACCTCAGAGTTCTCTCAGCACATAGGCACACTATCTCCTCTCTCCCTCCCTCCCTCCCTTCCTTCTTTCTTTCCTCTCTTCCTTTTGAGTTGGATTCTCACTCTGTCACCCATGCTGGAGTGCAGTGGCACACTCAAGGCCACTGCAGCCTTGACCTGCTAGGCTCAGGTGATCCTTCTGCCTTAGCCTTCCAAGAAGCTGGAACCACAATCGTGCACCACCATGCCCAGCTATTTTTTTTATTTATTGTGGAGACTAGGTCTCGCCAAATTGTCCAGGCTGGTCTCGAACCCCTGGGTTCAGGCAATCCTCTCACCTCAGCCTCCAAAGTGCTGGGATTACACGCATGAGCCACCACGCCCGGCTAGGCACACTATTTTCATTATACTTTTCTATACCTGATTATATCACTTTCCAGGTATTCTGGTATCTTTTCCTAAGCACGTCCAGTCCTCTCCATTAAGTTACAAGCTCATTGAGAGCAAGCATTGCACACCTGTTTCCCATAACTTCTAATGCAGTTGTCAGCTCCTAAGCCCACTTTATATAGCATATATACTATATACAGGGGTACAAAAATGCATACACATTTTAAGTATGACATTCACTCAAAAGATGGCATTAATCAAATAAATGCTAATGTCACCATGTGACAGGTAGGACAATCAAAGAAAATGGTGGTAGAAGCACGGTTGAGCAAAGATCATACTACACATTGCTACCATAATTCAATTCAACTTCGAAAAGTAATACATAGATAACATCTCTTAAATTGTGCCTACATTTTTTGGCACCCTGTGTATGTGTGTGTGTATGACTTTTTAATTAATGTGGCACGATGATGAAACCCTTTGTATTGGTAAAAATTATTTGGCAATAAGAATAATCACACCCTGATTTTTCAAATTCAAATATTTGTCTAACATTTTTTGATGAAGTCATGGCACACATGTTCCCATGTATTATTATATGCACACAACAGGACAGATGGACCAAGTGGTTGACCCTGTGATTCTGTGAACAGAATCTCAGAGTATCCTTTTCTGTGACATTTTAAAGGTAAGGAAGTGAAACTTGAGGTGAAACAACCGGGGAATGGGGAGATTGGAGAAACTTTTAAAGTTGAACCAACAGTGATCACAGAAACCAAGAAAAAGGCATTGACTCAGACTGTTCCAGTCTCCACTTTGGATGCATTTAGTACCTCCTTCTTAAGTTACATGTTTTAAAAATGTAAAATATTCTTAGATCCTGAGAAGTGTGATCTGATTTCAATCACGAACTGCCTGTAGCATCACTACTAGGCTGCTAGGGATATCTCTATGCAAAGGTTTGGGTTCCTATCCAATGATGTTTAATGTCTGCACTTCTAGTGTCCATATACGTGAGATTTAACAGGTTTTACCACTTACCTTCTTTTTATAACACCTTTACTGCTTTTCAGTAGCAAAATAATTTATTTTAACGCCTTTTGAATAAGTTTGTTGAGGTTGTATTCATCACATGAAAATCTTACAATAAAAGGCGGTAAAGGAAATCAAGAAAAGCTAGATGTATTTTACCCTCTTACAGTGGAATACATCCCATTGTATATATCACAAATAGTAATTGGAACTTTAAAATCCTTTTTAACTGCTCTTGTGAAAATAATCTGTCCCTCTGGAGGGGCATTCGTTTAAATGCAAAGAGATGACAAACGCCCTTTGTGGGTCTAAATAGTATTGTTCCGTGCTTTGCAAGAACCATCATTAACAAGGTTGTAGAACTCAACCTGCAATGTGTTCCATGTGTAGCATTTGAAACCTTTTGTCTGATTCCTAACTAGAGACGGGGAGCAGGGGAAAGTCCATTTTACTCTCCGGGGATTTGACTTACAAGGTGCATCAGATTGAGTTTAGCAAGCGGGGGGATATTTCTCTTTGACTAGCTAGTGCTTGTTTATCCCTCCCTTATGAAAAGCAGAAAGCCAAAGGACTAGCAATTTTCTTTTATGAACGGGGACTGGAGGAAGATAAACAGCCCTGCGGGAGAGGAAGGTCAGGTTCAAAGTTTTTCTTTCCTTTGGATTCAGGAATAAGCACATGGAAAGCCTAGCCAAACAAGCGAGCAGCAGACATCTGATGGTTGAGCCCTCCCCCCCGGACTTTTTCTGTACATAAGCAGAAGTCACTCGAGCAGCTGCGGCGCATTAGTTCCAATAGTTTAACAGGCTGCTTTGCAGCGCTGACAAAGCCGAGCCGGCGCGGTGGCGCCCCTCCATGTTCCTCTGCCGTGCGAGCTCGTCAGGGATCTTTGGCAGGGGCTTGGGCGACGAGGGTGACGTTTAATAGGCTTCCGCGGAGGAGGGCTCTCGCCTCGCCTGCAGCCGGCCCCCTCTCCACGGAGAGACTGAGGCAGGCGGCCGGATGAACTAGCGGCGGCGGGATCCGACCTGCTTCCCCGGACCTTTCCCGGACGCCGAGCGAAGGGATCGCTGGAAAGGGGCCAGGGAACCACGTTGCCCGGGACCGGTGCCAGTTGGACAAAGTTGACCGGGAAAATGGCTCAGCAGACGACAAGCCCGGACACCCTCGCCGTCCCCGAAGTGGATGATCCGCACGGTCCAAACCCGTGGCTGAACGAGGATCTTGTGAAATCCTTGCGGGAGAACCTGTTGCAGCACGAGAAGTCCAAGACCGGGAGGAAATCGGCGTCTCCCAAGCTCTCGCCAGTGATCTCTCCGAGAAATTCCCCCAGGCTCCTGCGCAGGATGCTCCTCAGCAGTAACATCCCCAAACAGCGGCGATTCACGGTGGCACATACGTGGTAAGGTTTGCTCAGATCCCACGGGAACGGAAATGGTGGCCGTTTCCCCGCGGGGACTCTGGCTCCTCCCGCCTTGAACGATGGGGGTGGGGAAAGGAGCATCAGCACCATTCCTCACCTGTGATGTATAGGAAGTCGTCTCCCCGAACAGTAAACCCCGCAAGTGCCCAAGTCAGGGCAAGAATCCGGGAGATTGGTAATAGGAGTGGTGGAGGTGGGTGGTTCTCAAAGTTCAATGTCTATTGCAAGTTCCTACAAGAACGCTGGATGCCAGATGCCAAATAAGAATGCGGTTTTACTCCCGTACTTGGGTGGTGGCGTGTCTTTGATTTCTCAAACTCATGTCTCTGCCAGATTCTCCAACAGCCTAGAAAAGAAAGGACCACAAAGGAAGGGAGGAAAAATAAATCGTACTTTGCTCTCTTTTCTGCGTGATCCTCGTTTGAACAGACAGATGCTCGTAGGATGTGTAGGTGTGTGTATAACGCTGTGTCCCCACGGAGCCCCTCATCACCAGTGACTTTAATATATGGTATTTATGATCTCAAACAGGCCTTTCTAAAGGAAAGAAAAAAGGGATTCAGAATTCTGAGCAGAAAGTTGCACTTGGTACTTGGTAGTATTGTTGTGTTCTTTGAATTTGGATTATTAGAATACTTTGTCAATATTTTAATTTTCTTTATGAATATTTTTGTCTTCATTATGAGTTAATTTGTTGTATGCATGAGCTTTTGTGTATTTTTCTGGAAGATTCTCAATGTTTTCCTGCTCTTGAAAAAACAGATATTAAAACACCATTGTATGAGCTTATGTGGAGTTTCTACCTGAGAAGAGGTGATTCCAGGCTGGGATCCGTGGATCTCAAATCTGGGGTCTGTAATACTGACTTGGTTAATTTTAGGTGGTAGTAGGTTCTCTGCACTATTCCCATATTTTGGTAAGATGAGTATATTATGATAAAGAAAATAGCATAACAAAAAAATAATGAGTGTGTAAGTTGAGAAACTGACTGAATGGTTTTTATACAGTTTTTCCATAGCAAACTAAAGAATATGCCAGGAAATAAGCAGAAACAAGGCTTCTAGGGAAAAAGCAGCAAAAACAAAGAGAATCAAAATCTAAACTGGTGACGTGACCATACCCAGGAATGTATTAATGTCACACATGAAAGTAGATGACAAAGGAAATAAAAGACATGTCACACCCAAAGCTGTGTCTAACCTCAAAAATTTAAGTAGCTGGATCTCTAATTGGGAAGTTCTTATTGTTCCCAAGATTTTAACACTTAGGTAGTATTTCTGATATTTGTCATACGTAGTGGTCATAGGAGGAGTAAGGCAAACATTGACTCTTTCAGTCTTAACGATGACTGACTGCTCTTTGAGGAAGATTTTGTTGAAAACATTGTCAGCACAAGTAGTGAATAGAAGAAAGACAGATAAATACAAGGAGATGCTCAGAAGCAGAGGGTTGGTTCAAGATGGGGCATTGGGTGCTGGAGAAGGAAAGATGGCTTGAGTTCATAAGCAGTCAGGACCAGAACTTTGGTATCCAGTGTCCCTTCTGGTTGAGTCAATTTTCATTATTGTTCCTAAGTTGCACCTACTGCTGGATGGGTGAGTCTCAACTCAGCTGCTTGATTTCAGCCTAAGTGAAGCAACCTAGAGTTCAGCTGAAGGTTATCTGAAATATTTGGACATCTTGAGATGTAAGGAAGACAGGAAATCTCATGAAAACAGGCTTTTTTCTGAAATTTCTGGCACTTCCTTTTCTGGTGCAGCTTGGAAAAACTCCAAGAGCACAATTTCTGCCAGTATTTCATTTTGGTGTATGAGGTCTCAGCTAGGTCAGGGAGGCATAAGGAAAGCAATGGAAATTAATAATAAAAGTCATGATATCGATTCTCAGTTACTCAGTAGAAAAGCAGTTTCTCTTATGGACTAAAACCATCCAGCAAGGGAGTTGGAAAAAGAATCTCAAATTTTTCATATTGGTTCAATGAGCCCCAAGACTTCTATGATATTCACAGGCTTCTTTTTCACAAATATCATCCCATCTGTGCTTTCACAATTTATACTAATCACTATGCAGAATTTTAAAAATATATTTCAAATTGTTCTGACATATGTATGATATATATATCCCATATATGATATATATATCCATATATATGTGATATCAATATATGGGATGTATATATCATGTATACGTGAGATATGTATGTATATGACATCTATCTATGTGTGTGTGTGTGTGTGTGTGTGTGTGTGTATCTGTATCTGATTTGCTGCTACTACACCACACTCAAATCTTTTGCTTCTCCTTAAATTAGATTACCAGTCATTTAAATACATGCCTTGTATGTTCCTGCCTCAGAATGTTGGTTCCTGCTCTTGGTATTCCCCCCCCCCCCATTTTATATGCATACATGTAATGCCTACTGAGTATAACATATTTAGTTTGTACCTTATGATTACAAAGTTGAGCAAGAACTGTTTCTTGGTTTCTAATAATTTTTACTCTACTAGAATAAATACATTGTATTGGAACACATCTGTTTTAGTTAAGATAATCTTGTTATCTTACAAAATACTACCCAAATCTCAATGGATTGACAGAGTGAATGTTTATTTCTTGCTGCTGCTTTTTTGTGGGGAGACAGCCTGCCCCGGGCTGTTTGAGGGACTGAGAATCCTACTATCCTGTAGTCCCACTGTTTGTAACATATGATTCCCAAGGTTCCCAGGCTCAGCTGAGTCCAGGGAGTGGCCATGGAAATAGGCTGGCATGTGTAAGTTTTTATGAGGTAGGCCTAGAAGTGCACATATCACTTATACTTGTATCCCTTGGCTTGAACTCAGTTCTATGGTCACATCCAACCGCATAGGAGGCTGGGAAACACATCTCAGCTTGTTCCAAGGAATAAGGTAAAACAGATCTGGTGGAGAGCTAACCCACTGCAGTCATAGTACATTAAAGACTACCTGGTTTACCCTCTATGCCATAGTTAAATTTCTAGAATAATGTCTGTAATGACCACCAGCCCTTGAACTTTTTTATAGACCTCCTAGATGAATGTCATACAGAAGCAATTCTATTGTTTGACAGGTCTATTGATTGGAAAGACTTTGCTTATAAACAGTTAAGTCTTCTTTCCTGTAACTGTCATCCATGGATCCAGGATCCTACATATTGAGACTTCTATAGCTTGAGTATTATATATATAGGATTGAGAACCCTTTAGCTTGAATCTTTGCTGTCTTCTATTATGTAGCACATAAGGCAAGTGACTTGGAGTAGCCCAGCAGAGAACCAAGGCCCTTTTTTATTCATCTCAGTACATCCATGCCTAACATGGTGACTGGTCAACAGTAGATGCTTAAAAGTGTCTGCTAAATGAATGTACTAATCAATGTTTGTGTCCTCATGCTATTTAAAAGTGTCTTGACCCTTCTTAACTAAATACTCTGTTATTTCATTTTTATATGCTGTATTTACCCAGTTAGTCCTGGTTGCTCTTTATCCAGACTTCATTTGGGTTTTCACGACCCTTTTAAATAACAGCATACTGAGTTGACACAATACTCCAGATGCCATGTCACTCAAACAGAGAGCATCTAAGCAGTCAGAAACCAGATTACTTAATCTTAAATTCTGACTTCCCATTTACTAGTTGCGTGATTTTGGATAAGTTACTTAACGTGTGCTTTACTTTCCCTGTTACCCAATTTTCTGGGAATAGTATCTATTTGGAGCTGTGGGTTTATGAAGTACAATTATGTGTAAATTAAAGTATGTTGCACAGGGCTGGATTCTCAGTGGGTGTCATTATAAGCCAATATTTGTCTTATTATGCACTGTGTACTCATTATTCCGGCCATGACCTGCATGAACCTTTAGGATCATGTTTAAATTTCTAGATGATTACCCTGCAGTTGTTTGTGGATGAAGTAAATGAAGGGGGATATATGCGAAGAGACAAGACTTCAAAGAAATGTGTGTATGTCAGTTTTATGACGATAGGAAGGGAGAAGGCAGAAAGAAGAAGTATTACTGAGGCAGAATCGTGATGTTCAATAACCCTTCTCTGCCCACTCCCTTCTACACATCTCTTAAGTCCCTGCTCTTCCTGGGAGCTTCCTACATTTCTCACCAAATTTCCATATTGAATCTTGCATATGCTATTTTCTCAATGCTTATTAGTCATAATTATATCACTAGTTAATATGTATTGAACACTGGTATTCGACCTGACTGGGTGTTGGGATTAGAACACTCTTGTGTCCATGCTTTTTACTACTTTGTTTTACTGTTTTTACTTAATATACAATACCTTGTAGTTTAGTGATTCTATATGTGACTCAGATTTCATCTGAGTAGGGGATTCCCTCTGACATCAGCAGGAACTCCAAGGTCAGTGGAATCTTTGGTGTAGAAAACTTAATTTCCCGTACTGGAAAACTTTATTTTGGGAAAATTAAACAATATTTTTTAGTTTTCCCCACCTCGTTAAATGTTAAGCACATTTTTGGGAGGTTAGGTGTAAAGAAAGTTATAGAACAACAAGTTAGAACGGCTGGTTTTCAGTCTTTGAGAACTCAGAAGTTACTGTTTAGTGACACTTGAATCACAAAACTTCTCTCTTATCACACATTCTTTTCAAAAGTAATTCAGTATCATAATCACTTTTATGTCATACGTTTTTCATATTTCTACCATATGCGCATATATCTACCACCTATATTTTTAAATGCTCTTTATTATTGTTTGAATCAGTTCTTTTTTAAAAAAATAAAATGTTGTAGATGCTGCTAAAGCTAGCATCCATCCTATTCTCCTGCCTTCCCAGAGGATCCTGAAGTCAGCGTGTTCTTCCTTGCATGGCATGTCTTTAACCTTTAAAAGCATATGTGTATGCCTTGTTTGTTTACCATTATATGTGTATGAATATATATAATGGTATATATTCATATACATATAATGAATTCATATACATTATATGTATATGAATATGTATATATACATACACATATAATTATATATATTTATGTATATATATATATAGAGAGAGAGAGAAATCTAGGCAGATTAGATAGATAGATGATCGATTAGATATATTTACACACACATATACATATGTATATACACATATACATACACTATGCTATACTATGAAGTGAAAAAGAGCAGGACTATGTACCATAGACACATATTCTTTAGTTACTTGCTCTTTTTTACTCCATAGTATGGCCATTGAACTGTATTGATAAATGTATACCTGGATCATTCATTTAAACTACCAAACTATATTTTATGTGCCACATAATGGTGTTTCGATCAATGATGGACTGCATATATGAAGATTTTAATGGGATTGAAAAATTCCTATTGTCTAGTGAAGTCATAGAGGAAGGCATTATTCATGTGTTTTTGGTGATGCTGGTATAAACAAATGTGCTGTCAGTCATATAAAAGTATAGCACATACAGTTATGTATAGTACTTAATACTTAATAATAAAAAACTATGTTACTAGATTATAAATGTACTATACTATACTTTTTATAATTAGAGTGTATGTCTTCCACTTATAAATTTAAAAAGTTAATTGTAAAACAGCCTCAGTCAGGCCCTTCGAGAAATATTCCAGAAGAAGGTATCATTATCATAAGGGACCACCAGTCTATGTGTGTTATTGACCCTGAAGACCTTCCAGTGGGATAAGATGTGGAGGTGAAAAATGATGATACTGATGATCCTGACTCTTTATAGGCCTAGGCTACTGTGGGTGTTTGTGTCTTAGCTTTAAAGTAAAATGTTTAAAAAGTACAAAAAAAATTTTTAATTCTGAAAATAAAGAACTTATAGAATAAGGATTTAAAGAAAATATTTTTGTACAGCTGTACAATATGTTTGTGTTTTAAACTAAATGTTATTATAAAGAGTTCAAAAACTAAAAAAATTAAAAGTTGTGTAAAGCAAAAAAGGTCATAGTAAGCTAAGGTTAATTTATTATTGAGGAAAGAAAAATATTTATGAATTTAGTATAGCCTAAGTGTATGTATTTATAAAGTCTACAGTAGGGTACAGTAATGTCTTAGACCTTCACATTCCCTCACCACCAACTCACTGACTCATCTAATGCAACTTCTGTAAGCTCCATTCATGGTAAATGCCCTATACAGGTATACCATTTTAATCTTTTATACTGTATTTTTATCTGTACCTTTTCTATGTTTAGATGCACAAATACTTAAACATTGTTTTATAAGTGTCTAAGTATTCAGTATGGTAGCATGCTGTACAGGTTTGTATCCTAGAAGCAAAACACTAAACCACATATCCTAGGTGTCATCTAGGTTTGTATAAGTATACTCTATGATGTCTGCATAATGATTAAATTGCCTAATGACATATTTCTCATCATATATCCCTGTAGTTAAGTTATGTATGACTGTACATTGATTTGCTTCTAGAAAGCCAATTACTTATCTAACCTAAGAACATTGTTGTTATGTCTTTGGTATCATATTCCAATCTAAGCAGACATACAGTCACAGTGAAAACCATTGAATCGTTTTTCCGTAATGGAAATAAAGTTGAGCTTTCCTGAATTTAACAGTCAATTTAGGCTACATATTGAAATATTGTCAAGCTTTGAAAACATTGAAATGTTAAAAAACTAATATTTTACAAATTATTTAAAGCTGATGTTTCAATGAAACTTTAAACAACTAAAACTTTAAAAACTAATATTTATTGGATAGCACTCACTAAGATCCCTCAGGTTGGGTTATTTATGTACATGTCTCTCAAAAACATTTTAAATTTCAAATATGATTTAAAAATACGTCTTTCTAATATAAATAATATGATGGGGATTACATTCCTGATTAAGGACTAGGTGAAATAATTTTCGGAGTTACAAAACATTTTCAATGCACTGAATTGTTCTATGCACTGAATGGAGGAAAATGTTCTAGAGTATATGTAAGTGAAATTAGGCAATAGGATTTCTTTGGGAAACATGGTGACCAGATAATACTCAAAGTATATTATCTTAATAATTCATGTGTATGCAAGTGTGTTTTTAATTACAACATATCCAAAAGTAGAAGCAGTACTTAATAATGACTTTAAACAACAAAATGATTTTTTTTTTGGGGGGGTGGATTTTTGAAAGGCTTATTTCTGGAAACTTTTAGGAAATCTTCAAGATTTTTAGGATACTAGATTAATGATGATTTTTAATACATTTTTTAGAAAATGTCCCTATTTATATATAAAATATACAATTTTTAATAAATTTATCTTTATCAGGCATTGGCATTAGATGTAAAGTTCCTCATATTTAAAGTAAACATTTGCTTTCTGAATCATTTCTTCAGCAAATGCAGCTATTTTTGTATTGCTGTTAAAAGTATACAATTTTAAGCCACAGAAGGGGAAAGAAACCATTTGTCACCTATAAAAGATAAATCCAGCCATTTAGACTTTGCAGGTTAAACACACACACACACACATACACACACACACACACACACACACACACACACACACAACTGAGTGGATTTCCAAAGCCATTATTTTGTGATTCTATTTGAGGACTTGTTCTCCCTTGTTCCACATTTTCTACATTTGCCCTAGTTAGCTTTAAGGTTATATTTTCTCTGTCTCTTATGGTGAAATTACCCAGAGAAGAGCATTGCTGTTCCTCTCCTGGGAGCTAGAAACCCAGAGAAGCTCTGTGGGAAGAGTGTGATACCAGAAGATAGGAAGGAAGTTTCCAGGGAAATCCTCTGGGGAGCACACTAGGAAGACTGCTGGCATGTTTGGGCAGGGCCAGTCATCCTTGGTCTTCAGCCATGTCCCAGGTAAAAGTGGCTGCTGCCCTCAGCAGGAATCAAGAGCGGGGAGGTGCTGCAAGTTGGGAGTGTCTATAGCTGTTGAAAATACTTGAAAAGCATTATGGGTCTTCCCTAAGATCAGAAGACCCTAGGAAGGCATTCCTTTTAATGAACGTGTCAACTGACTTGTAATATTTTAGACATTATAAAGACTAAATTATGACCATTAGTTACTGAGGAAGAAAAGATTGAATACCCCACTGTTTATCACTCATGTATACTTCCTGGGACTGTTGGCATTTATCTTAAAGAGAAAAGACATAAAGCCTTTCTGAACTAGCTGAAGCCATTGCTACTAGTGGTGAAAACTCTTCCAGACCAGAGATGTTGGTGGAAGAAAATAAAAACTTGAATCTCAAAGTTCATTAAAATAACTTAAATCATGCCTTTGATTTTTAAATGTCCTCTGTATAAATTTCTTTATAAATAAAAAGCTCCTGTGAGTTTGGATAAATGAGTTTCAGTGCTTTTTTTTTTTTCTTAGACACAAAACTACCACATTTGTTCTTCAAGTAGCAGCTATAGGACGAGGCTTTATTGTTGCCAGTGTAGCAAAATTATGTCATGCTTTTCTCATGGTTTTGCTTTTACAAAAAATCATGTTTTAAAAGCTGTGATTAATTTAGTATAGTTGAAGCCATATATTTCCAGGTCTGCTGGCCACTTGATATTTGACCTTAGCTACTCAACCTTTTTGAATCATAGGCTCTCTATTCCTAAGTCATATGTTTATAAAGGCATTTGATATTTACAAGTAAAAAAAGTTGACTCATTAAATTTACAAAGTGATAACAAACTACAGTCCGTTTAAGATAAGCAATTAAAAACAAGTTCCAACTTGCTGTAAGACAGTGAGGTAGTTGCTACGTGGGCAAAAACAGGAAACAGAATTCTTTAATAATTCTGTGACTTTAATAATTCGGTGACTCATTTTGAAGGCCCTGAAGGCTTCAGAATGAAAGAATAGTTGGTATTCATTTTAGGACACCATCTGGAAGCCATGATTTAAGGTAAAAAATGTGGAATTTTATAGACCATTATAAAACTTCTAATTTAAAATTCTCTTTTGCTAGATCTTCAATTTTATACATCTTAGCACATCAGTCTGTTGTACTGTATATACAAAATAGAAAAATCCTGTGAAATTTTAAGGCTGTAAATATTCTCCAAGTATTTCCGATGAAGTATTTATTCTCAAAATGACCTCTTGAAAAGTTGATGTGAGAAGAAATTATCTGATTTCTTTTCATTAGGTTCATAGTAATATATACAGCTTTATAACATTAGATTTATTATAACATAGCCATCAATGATTTAGCTCTTGCTGTATGTCAGGTACTTTATGTATATTTATGTACTTTCAAAAAGTTGAATTTAACTATTCTCAACTATACTTCACATATTTAGATGCTGAGGTCGAGAAAAAATTGTTATATAACCAAACCATTCAGCTATACAGCCAAGAAACCAGGGGAGTTAACACTTGAACCCAGGTCTGCTTGGTCCCCATCCTGAGTTCATTCTTTCAGCATTAGCTTTCTATGGGTTAAGAATCACATTCACTTTTATTATCTTACACTGCATGTATATTGAAAGTGTGACAATGAGTATGCAAATATTTTACAAAATGGTAGTTGGTTAAGAGAAGGGTAGGGTAGAACTCTTTCTTGATGTGGAATCTCAGTTTATTGGTTTACACATGTGGCTTGTATGAAAGTTGACATCCTTCTTTCTAATAAAAATATGTATATATAGGAGAAATATATATCTTTGGAGGAAAGGGGTTTCAGAGTCAAAGGAGAATATTTGATTCAGAGTGGTTTTTAAAAAAGAATTATTAAAACAAAGCCAATAATTGTATATTCAATCATTCAAAAAAAAGTCATAAAAGGGTTGAGAAAGATCAAATCAGAAATCTGTTAAGGGTTGGTTCCAGAAAAGCCAGCTGAGAATGATGGTCTGCAGGCTCAAGTCACTAAGCAACAGAGCAGCAAACTGCTTGGTAACCAGATCTGGCCTGACTCATAGGCTGACTGCAAGTGACTGGGATGGCCAGATAAGAGGACCAAGGCCCATCTTACCTCAAAACAGGCTCTTTCCACTCATCTGCCAGCCTTCATGCCAAATCCTACCATTGTAAAGTAGTCACTTTGACTCAACAAGATTATCTGCTTTTAGAATGGAAATAATCCTTGGTACTGGAAGCCAATGTTATTGTCTTCTTCGAAATAGGCCATAAATAAAATGTAAACTTTAATGAGGAAAAAAAGTGAAAACATTTGGGTTAGTGGTTTGACTTTGACTTTGGGTTTTCATGAGTAAATATATATATATGACCAAAATTGCCTGTCTTTATTGGGTGAGGTCTTTCCTTGGGCTCTCAGACAGTGTGTTGCTATTTACTTGTCATGTTTATGTAATGATGCTGTCTAGTTCATGTTTGTGTTTTAACTATATAGATGGACTATAAGTTCCTAAAAAATAAGACCCTCCACATGCCTCAATCTTTGTATCCACTAAGTGCCACTTGTGTAATAGGCATTCAATAAATATTTGTTGTTTGATGGATTAAGAAACATACCTTCCATTGCTATGCCTCTCATGTTGAACACCCCAAGGGGCTCATATTCTTCCAGCCTAGATGTCTTGGTGATACTGGTTTTGATTGCCATAATGGAAAGAAACTTTATACTCAATGATTAACCATTTGTATGGACTTTGTCACCATAACTGTGTGTGTGTGTGTGTGTGTGTGTGTGTGTGTGTCTTCTGGGTTTACATACACCTAGATTGGCATAGTTGGCTTTGGTAGATATGAATGGTTCTGAATATGATAATGTCACAGTAATATTTCAAATACATGCCTTTTAATAATATTTAGTTTATACTTTGATAATAACTTATGCCTGTCATATTTCTGAAAAAAACTCTATGTAAATATATTTATGATTCTTGGGAAGTTACTGACTAACTAGCTTGTTAAACTCAGATGACTAATCCTTATCTTTTAGAATTCATATCAGTTAAATTATACACTAAGACCTAAGCTTATAAAAGAATGCTATGATGAGGAGAAATAGAAAATAAAGCACCTTCCATCGGTTTTTTTTTTTTTCTTTAGTAAGTCAATTTGGAAAAATTTTAACTGGTAGAATTAAGTACCACTTCTCCAAAGTAGATCTTCAGATATCATAAAAATATTATTTTAATATCAATATTTTACCTACAGTTCAATATACATCATTTTTACATTGTGGTAATTTCAAACCAACCAATTTCCTTTCCATTACCCTTATGAGATTGCCCTCTGATCAAATTAGCTATTATTAAAATAAAGTGACTTCCTCTTTATATTATTATTAGCAGGGTACTAGGTTTTTTTCCCATTTTCTTATAAAGCTAATTTCACATTTATAAATGGTGAATGTATGTTGTTGATCTTTTGAAGTAGCAACTTTCTGACTAATAAGGTTACTTGGATTATCATTCTTGTTTGTTTGCCTTCTTTAGGTTTATAGTATTTGTTTTACTTTGCTTTATTCTGTGCAGTGTGATTTTATTTTATGACCTTCTATTGAGTGAGTGCCAAGTAGAACAGCATATGATTTATGGGTAGTAATAACTAAAACATATATGAATTGCTGGCTGATGACGCACAAGACAGGTTTCTACGGCTCTCCCTTGAATAGAACCAGGCTTCCTTTAATAAAGCCCTCTTACTAATAACAATAGCAATGTTATTAATACAGTTATCATTCCTGAATTACCTTCACAGTTTAAGATACATTTGTGGGCCATTTGTACTGTTTTCATTTAATATTTCTAGTAGATTTACATTTTAATTTAAAGATTCATATGTTTGAAATAAAGCTTTGTATTATTACTGTAATTTGGAACCAGTGTCATTTATCATGCATAGAAGATACCTTTAAAAGTGCAATTAAAGAGGCAAAATAGATTCAAGTTTAGCTAGATACCATGACCTGCCAAAGGGTCTGAGCCTGACACCTTCTCTCTGTTTAAAATGACGTTTAGCAAGTAAAAACTGATTAAGCCTTTCTCTTTAAAGTAATAAGAATGATGAAAGGGATTTGGAAAGAAAATAATGTTTACCTTATTTAATTCAACCTTTTAAAATTCAAAAACCACATCAGCTATGCCTAATACCATCTTTGTGCAACCTCAAACCACCAAATATTCCAACCCAGTGGTAACTGAACCACTGATGCTTCCACTATAGGAAGGGGACTTTGTTTCTTACAGGAGTTCTTCGGGTCTGAATCTCTTAGTTGAGGACAAGCACAATGAAATTGATTGGGTGATTTCAATTCCTAAGCAGAAAGTATGGTGTTGCACTGTTTTCCCACACTATAATTATTTAAGTACCTACCTGGCAGCTGAACAGATGTAAAAAGTGTTGAACTAGTCCATGGAAAATTCTACACCTGCTAATGGCAGTTTCTATGTTCTGCTTCCAAAGGGCACAAACACGGGTCTTTTTAAAAAGCTTGGGATCTTCATGAAAATAAATGAGAGCTGAGATAAGTAAGGAATCAACATTTTTTACTCTGTAATCTTATGAAGAACTTATTTATTTCCAGACTAGAAAACCCATACAGGACTGGCTACATAATTTGCAGGGCCCAGGTCAAGTGAAAACACAGGACCCCTTATTAAAAAAAAAACAAAAATTACAAATTTCAGGATTGCAACAGTCATTTGAGAACCACTGACCTAGAGAGTAAACTCTGTGAATGGAGTAACCAGTTTCACCTCATTCACAAGTGTACCTTTAGCACCCAACACAATCTTGTGATACAGAAATAGATCCAGAAATCTACTGCTTAGTACAACTCTGTTACTTACCATGAGCATTCATCCCAGCACAGGGCCCTTCTGAGTGTGGAATCCTGTGCAACTACATATGTCATACCCATGAAGCCAGCCTGTATCCACAGTGGTGAGGCCTAAGAAGTTGAATTTGTAAGCCCAATGGTTGATGCTGAAGCCAACCTTTGAGAAACTCTCTCTTAGAGGAATATCTTGATTCAACTTCTTTTCTTTTTGCACTGTTAATAGAAACTCCAGAAGTTTACAATAATGCATTGAAGTAAAAATAAAAGTTTCAAGGAAAGTTAGCAGTGGATCAGCTATAAACTAAGGATTAATTTAACTTACATTCATCTCTAGGGATTTCTTTGCAAATGAGTAAGTACATTTAGAAGTAAATTTAAAGCAGCATTGCCTTTACGTTTAAAATCACTTCTTGATATGCTCAGTATCAGTCATAGCAATATATCATTAACATTTGATATTGATATTCACCCCTCCTTGTTGAAACTGCCTCATTCACTGGCTTAACTCTGTTTCTGTGAGATCTTTCTCTTCTTCATTGCTTTCATTTCCAGCACTGTAATGTATTGTCCCCAGTCCAATAATTAGCCCTTTAACCATCTTCAGCATGCTCCTTCCATCATGAGTGTTTGACCTCTGCCCAGCTCCAACTGTCAGCTCATTTAACAATATCCAACTCTTAAACCTCATTTCCCTGGCTCAAGTTCCATGTGCTTCCTCTAGACATTTCTTCTTGGAAGATCTACTCTTACTTTAAATTTAATATGTGCAAAACCAAGCTTACTGTTTCCCCCTTTCTGATTTCTCTATCTCTGTTCATGGGGACATTGTTTTCCCAGAGAACTATCCAAAATTATCTTTGACTTCTGCTTAGTCCCCCTCTGCCTAGGCCTGGGAATCATTTCATCTAATAACTCTTGCTGTGCTGTTCCTTTTCAGTACCACCAATTATTTTAGTGCTTAGTTTTATGTTTAAGTGATTTCAATTACATTCTGACTTGGCTTTGTGCCATCAGCCCCTTCCCATTAAGGATGCCCTACTTACACTATTTCATTAATAATTCTAAAGCTCTGCATTGGTTGCCTACTGTGTACAGCAGATGTGAGCCAAAATTTTGTCTGAAAAGGACCAGTTCATGTTTTAGGCTTTTGGGGTCTCTGTGGCAACTACACAACTCTGCCACTATAGTACAAAAGCAGTCACAGATATACAAAGGAGCATGTGTGTGTATCAAAAAAACTGTATTTACAAAAGCAAATAGTTTGGATTTGGCCCACTGGCCAGAGTTTATTAACCCCTGATCCACAGGGTAATGTTCATGCTCTTCAAGTTACCATTTAAACCTCTGTCATCAATTCCATACCTATCTCTACGACCTTACTGTGTCTTATGAATACTTCATACCAACTATTCCAGAGCAGAATCTATTGCAGAATTGCTCAATGGTTGGGCTGGGATAATGCTTTGGGGTGGGAGCTGTTGTGTGCATTGTAGGAGGTTAAGCACACCCCTGGCCACTACCCACTAGATGACAGTAACTTCACTCTATGTGGAAATCCAAAATGCCTCTAAACATTGCCGAATGTTTCCTGGGGTGGGGGGCGGAGGGGTGGGACGAAATTGTCTTCATTTGAGAACCACTGACCTAGAGTGTAAATTCTGAATGGAGTAACCAGTTTCAAATCATTCATAAGTATACCTTTAGCACCCACCACAATCTTGTGATACAGAAATAGATCCAGAAATCTACTGCTTAGTACAACTCTGCTACTCACCATGGGATCCTAGAGGTATCGTTTAAACTCCACCAGCCACAGTTAATTTCATCTGTAAATGAAACTGTTACTAATTCAAACATGCTTCATAAAATTATTTGAAAATTCAAATGCTATATTTAACAAAAATCCCTTTTGAAAATAATATAGTACTTTTCAAATAAAATGTAAAAAATAGTATTGATGGAGCACCAAAGGTGACTTGAGCCTACTGAAATCTAGAACTTTAATTCAACTCCTAACTGGGTTAACTCTGTGCAAATTGTTGTATGGGATGTTATTGGTGCATTGTTCTTGCTGTTAAGGATTATGAAAGCAAATGGGGTAGAATGTGGTTACTCAAACAACTACAAAACAATAGTTGCCATAATTAAGTACAAGGAGAGGCAGGTAGAGATTGTATCTGGTAGTGGGAATCACTCAAGACCTCATGCATGATATGGAGGGGTCATAAAGAAGTCCTGGGTGCTGTAATGAGCATTTTGTTAGATTATCTCATTTGGTATTCACTATAGCCTGATAAGGTTTAGGTTTCATTATCACATTTCACAAAGAAAGGAATGGGGCCTAGGAAGGAATTTGATATGAACATAAAGCATAGATGATTTCAGCAGGGAGAGAACTGAAGTGAAGTTTGGAAAGTGAAGAAGTGGAAGAAGGTAAGTTTTCCTTACCAAGGGAACAGTATGAACAAATATAAGAATAACATGAGGTTTAGATGAGTTTGGATATCTCTAAACAATATCTCTAATAAAGGTAGGCTAAAGCCTGATTTTGAAGTGTATCTAGCATATCTCCCTCTCTGTCTTTCTCTCTCTCTCTCTCACACACACACACACACATATACCACATATACATACATTACACACATGCAGACAGTATATAAGGATTTATAGACTTGAAAGAAATATGATCATTGTTATCTTTCTTAAAAACTAGACACCACATAAAAGGAAGTGACATTTTGAGTTATTACTCCATGCTAAACTTGCTTAGCCGCAAGTATGTGCATTGAACACTCTCAGTAGTTGGACTGTGAGACTCCATCTGATTAAATTATTCTATACCATCTTAAAGTTAGCTAATGTCCTTCTACTTTTTTCAAGACAATTCTTCTAAAATAGCAGAATACACAACTGTATTTTCATTCAAATGGGATGTGTTAATTCTACCAGTGGCACTGTGTTCTGATGCACAGAACAATTTTTCTAAATTGCAAGTGTGCATAATGTTTAGACCATACGTAGTAGTTCTGAAGGACTGTACCCAGAAAACCATCTTGCTCTGAATGCAATTTTCTCTATTTCATGACTAGCTCACCTGGGTGACAGCCAGAGGCTAAACATCCTATTATCCTTTCGTACCTTCAAAAAATAATTTTTGAGTGTTTACTACATACCTATCACTCCTCTGGAGATAGAGTGTTGAACAAAATAGACAAAGTCCTGTCCCCAAGGAGCTATTCTTATGGGGCGATAGACAACATGCAAATAAGTATTCCAGTGGGTCAGAGAATGACAAGTACAGCATAGAATCATAAATCAGGGTAAGGAAAGACAGAGTTTTATGTAATATTTTGGTGGAGCGGGGGGACTCTCTGTAAGGTGATATTTTAGCAAAGATTTGAAGGAAATGACTGACTGAGCTATATGATTATCCAGCAGAAGAACATTTTAGGCAGAAGAAATAATAAATCCAAAGGCCACGAGGGAGAACGTGATTGGCATGTTTGAGGGAGAAAAAAATGTTATAGAAAATGAGGTCAGAGTCATGGAAAAGAGTCAGATCCCATAGTATTTTGAGACTGTTTTAAGGATTTGGGATATTCCTTTGTGATGATTGTGCTGTACTGAAGCAAAAAGGGTTAGTAATTGAAGTGTCTTAGAGAGAGTCACAGTCTGTCTCAAGTTTTGGAAGACTCTTTCAGGTTCCTGTGTAGAAAGTATAGCTATGGGGAAATAATAAAAACAGGGAGACCAGGTAAGATAATTTTGGAATAATTCAGGTGAGACATAAAGGTGGTATGGACTAGAGCATTAGAGGCAAAGTGATACAAAATTGTCACAAATCTGCCTACCATTTGAAAGCAGAGCCAACAGAATTTACTGATAGAGTGGATGGGAAGAGTGAAAAGGAAGAATCAGAATGACTCCAAGCTTGTGGCCTTGGAACAGGTAGAATGTAGTTGCTGTTTCCTGAGCTGGAGAAGATTGTGGAAGAAGTGTATTTAGGGGAGGTGGAGCAGGAGTTTAGTTTTAGACGTTTTATGCTTGAGATGTCTCTTAGATTTCCAAATAGAGGTATCACTTAGATAACTGAACATTCAAATCTGAAGTTTACAACAAACACACTCAAGATAAACATCTAGGAGTTGTTAAAATATAGATGGTATTAAAAACCATGAGACGATACATTCACTTAGGCAGCATATATGTATATATCTGATACAGTTGTGGTACTTCAAAATTTAGAAATCAGGAAGATAGGAAAAAACCAGTAGAGTAGCTCGCAGGGTAGAAGCAAAATTGAGAGTGATATCTAGAAACCAAATGAACAAAGTATTTCAAAAAGAAAGAAATGATAAGCTGTGTTAAATGCTGCTCATAGATCAACTAAAGTAAGTATGAGCGTTGATCACTGCATTGACAACATGGAGATTATTGGTGGTTTACAGTGCAAGGGTGGTGTTGACTATGAGACTGACTATGGAATATGACAAATTTTCCTAAGTAAAATTTAGCAGCTTAAACAACACACGGTTGTTATTTCATACAGTCCCAGAGAGTCAGAAACCAAGGAGCAGCTCAGCAGAAAGTTCTGACTGAGGTTCCTACAAGAGTTTGTAGTCAAGCTGCCAGTGAAGGCTATAGTCATCAAAAGCTTTATCTGGGGCTGGAAGATGACTTTCTAAGATGGTGCAGTCTGCAGGCAGTCTTGTTTTACACTAGTTATCGGCAGAAGACTTTAGTTCCTTACTGTGTGGGCTTCTCCTAAGGGCTGAGTATCCTTATTACATGGGCTAGAGTCAATGATCACAAGAAAGCAAGGCAGAAGCCACAGTAACTTTTATGACCTAGAACTGGAAACTATACACCACTATTCTGCCATATTCTACCGCTCGCACTACCAACCCTGGAACAATAAGAGAGACGACTACCCAAAGGTGTGAATATCAGGAAGTGAAGACCTTCTTGTAAAATGACTACCTCAAGTGGATTTAAGAGATGATGGCAGAAGTAGGGGCAATGCTTAACTCTTGGAGTTTTGCTATAAAGTCAGGTAAAGGGCATATAAAGAAAAATGGAATGATAGCTGTAGGGGAATATGGCTCAAGAAGGTGTTGGCAATTTTCATATTACAGTGTGTTTGTATGATTTTGAGAAAGGGTCAGTAGGATGGTGGACATTTGCTTGTGAGAGACTGGGGACAACTCCAGGAGCAATCATCCTTGAGGAGGCTTTAGGGGTATGGGAGTGGGGGAAATCAAGGCAGTGAATAAGCAAAGGAATTGCCCTTAATGAAAACATTATTCAGTTATCATTTATTAATGATAAAGAAGAGTAGAAGAGTCTGAGAGTATTAAAGGTCAGTATCTTGGTAGATTTGGTTGTGGGAGTGTATGAAAGGTCTCTTTTTTTTATATAATCAGTATTTTTTATTATGATATTGTGGGGTACAGTCAAGGATTAGGTATACAACTATGCTTCGTTCAGGCACCCTTGTTGACAAGGGGTGTCTTCCTGTCCCCAGACAGATATTGACTACCATTAATCCCATCTTCCTTCCCCTCCCCCCCATAGTTTCCCATCTCTGTCAGTCATTTTCTTATAGTATTATATTGGATGTTCAAAGTTCACTATGTGAGTGAGAACATGTGATACTCAGATCTTTGTTTCTGTGAAAGATCACTCAGTATTATAGACTCTAGTTCCATCTAAGTTGCTGCGAAATT
>CAUYQG010071322.1:0-29240 GCA_963574415.1 Tarsius wallacei | reverse complement strand
ATGGAACTAGAGTCTATAATACTGAGTGACCTCTCATAGAAACAAAAAACTGAGTATCACATGTTCTCACTCATATAGTAGACCTTGATCATCCAACGTATTACCACAAGAAAATGACTGACAGTGGTGGGAAACTATTGGCGGGGGGAGGGATAATTTGTTATACTACAATTAGCAATGAATATAGCCACTGAGGTTTTATGTTTTGGTTTTTTTTTGAGTTGGAGTCTCACTCTGTCACCCAGACTGGAGTGCAGTGGCCGCTCCCGGCCACCGCAGCCTCGACCTGCCGGGCTCCGGCGATCCCTCCGCCTTAGCCTTCCAAGTAGCTGGAACTACAGGTGTGCGCTACCACGCCCGGCTAACTTTTTGATTTATTGTAGAGATGAGGTCTCTCCAAGTTGCCCAGGCGGGTCTCGAACCCGTGGGCTCAGGCAATCCACTCACCTCAGCCTCCCAAGGCATGGGATTACAGGCTGAGTCACTGAGCCCAGCTTAATTTTTTGATTTATTGTGGAGATGAGGTCTTGCCAAGTTGCCCAGGCGGGTCTCGAACCCGCGGGCTCAGGCAATCCACTCACCTCAGCCTCCCAAAGTGCGGGATTATAGGCTGAGCCGCCGAGCCCAGCTGCCACTGAGGTTTTTAGGGTTGCTTCTACCATTTCATAACCTAACCCTTCCTGACTTACCCAACTCCTTCCTCCATGCATCCCTCTAAATGCAGACATTCATCAAAGTACTTCTTGGACCTCACTTTAATCTCAACTGCTTTTATGACATCTATGTGCAATTCCATGAGGATAGGTAAATTTCAAATATGTATCTCGAATACTGACCTACACTTCAAACTTTACATTTTCCTACTAGATATACCTTGAAATCCCATGGTACTTCAACTTTACTAAAGACAACATAAATTGCTTGTATTCTCGTAACTGTTTTGCTTGCTGTGTTTCCTTTCTCTGTTCATGACATCACTCTAGCCTGGGCAGTCAAGTCAGACAGCTCTGGGTTGAATCATGGTTCTATCGATCACTGTGTGGCCTTAGGTAATTACTGAACCTCTGAAATGTTCAGTTTTCTTGCCTATTAAACAGAAATTATATGAGTGCTTATTTTATTAACTTGCTATAAAGTTAAATGGAGATGATAAATAGACCTCAGATTTGTAGCAACACTCAGAAGATGCTAGCTAACATTACTGGTCATCAAACTGCAAACTTTGAATCTTTAACTTTTCTTCCGCCCTCACCTTTTCATCCAGTCGGTTGCTTGGTCCAGCGATCCCTCGTCTAACTGCATTTGTCTTGTTTTCAGCATCACTCCCCTAGTCTAGGCTCTCGTTTTAAGTTTTTTTCAAATTTAATTTTTATTTCTTCCAAGTGATAAATGCAAACAGCTTTACAAAGCTTATTATGTCAAGTTGCAGTCCTCAACCCACTTATCTAATTTTTCCACTCTTTAGACAAGACCAGTTTTGATGCTTTGGGCTGGTTCTTTTAGTGTTTCCCTCCTTATGACTGAATCACATGTTAATGTGTTTTTCTACTCTTTCAGTTTTAGGCATTATCTGTAGAATTCCAGCCTGAAAGAGGTTCTCACAACTTCTAATTAGTTTCCCTGTCTGCCTTGCTATCCATCCTATACCTAGGTGTCAGTTGTGATACTGGTCTCCTTACAGGTGGTCATTAATGTATCTCCTACTGCCTCTCTCAGGTCCCAAGAGTGATCCGTATTTGTTTATCTACCATTTAAATCATGCACTTCCTGTTCCTGCTTCCACACCTTTTTCCCTACAATTTCTGGTTTCTTGGATGCCTCCTCCAGCCTCTACCCAATGAAATCTCACCAACACCTTAATGTTTGGATCAAATGACATTTCTTTATGAAATCTTCCCGGAATTAGTAACTATTCTGTCTTGCCAGGGCATTTGACTTAAAACATCCTGCCTATATTTTAATAATTTTTTTTTACTTCCTGATGTGTGAGCAGTGGGGGTTGTTAAGAGAAGAAGAAATGGATCTTTGCAGTTGAGGGCTCCAAACAGGAACTTCCATGGGAGAAAGAAGAATGAGGTAGGGAAGAAAAAAATACACGTACAGAATTTTAGCTATGGGAAAATGGGAGAGGACAGCTAAAGGAGAAGTTGAATATATGCTTCAGCTTTTTCAATATTTTGCTTAGAGTTGATCTTGGAGGCCTCTTGGACCCCTGGTGTTAAAAACTGATTCATGGGAACCAGGGGTGGCAAAATAACAGAAGATCTTAGACTGTTAATAGGCAAAAGGAGCCTTATGAGGATACCTAGGCATAATTTTTTCCTTCTTCTCGGCAAGAGAATAGAGGTTTCCAAGATGATTCCTGGTCAGACACTCCTTTTAAAGTAGTTACAATATCTGACATTTATCATCTATAAAATTAATAAGTATACTTTTTATACTATCACTGAAGTCAACAATTTAAAAAATTATAGTAACATTAACTCTAGGAATGACTTACATGGATGTTAAGCCACTGATCACTATTGAAAACTATGCTACTAACAGCCAAATAGTCTACTCTGGACTATTTTTTTTAGATTGTCTTGTGGTAGTCATGGACCATGGCCAATTATAAGATGTTGAAAACTAAGATACTTCTTATACAATTCAAAAACATTTATTCTATAATGACTTCATTTTTTTCTGTAGCGTTTTCCAGTAAATGATTTAAAAACCTCATAACTGAAAAATTTTTGAGACAATGTTAGTAAAAAAATCTGTCAGTAAAACTTTGTGAAGAATTTTTTTTTCAGACCCAAAGACCATTTAAAAATGAGAGACATTACAGCATGCATTATTTTTATTTTTCAAGGCTACAGATGAACAGAGTCCATCATATTATAGTTATTTCACCTCTTCCCATAAAAAAGGAGGCATGCCATTGTTCCTAACCAGTATGCTGGTTTGACACCTGAAAGCCAGCATGTGAAACACTTGAAACCAAAAATGTGTAATTAAAGAAAATTACATACCACCAAGTAGCAAAATCAGTGCCATTTTTAGCACCATGTTGAGAAAAGAGGTGCCAAATTTTGATCTTGTCTCTGGGGACCATGCCACTGAAGTTGTTACCACAGCTACTATTATTTCTACTGGCACGCCTGAGTTCCCAGGTCCTGCCAAAAACGGATAGGAAGGAGGGGTGGTGACAGCTGGTGACATAGTCCAGCAACTGCCAGAACCTTGAAGCAAATTACAGGGGATGTTGTGGAGGGAACACAGAAGTAAGCACCCAGCCATCAGTAACCTGAAGGAGACTCGTGCCACCAGAACCCTGAGGAGCGCACTCTGAGCTCCTGGCAACACAGAGCAGAGTGCTTGGCAGACCTGCCAGGACTGGCTAAATGCTGTCTAACGGTACAAGATCAAGTGAACATTCCTCACAAAGACAAAGAGTATGAGATAACCTAGGAACTAGAATCTGGCTGGAAAAATGAACTCTAAAAACATCCTGAAAATACCTTGAGAGTTCACCTGAGCAAGCCAAGAGCTAGAGTTTCCCTTTCTTGTTATTCGCCTCACACACACCATGGCACACCTTCCCAAAAGGCATCTTTCTAAGGGAGATTCATTAGGAACATGTTATCAGAAGTTGCAGGAAAATAAAATCAGAATCTGACCTTTGATAGGTAAACACTGCTTTCAGCACAGATTGTCTGTGGTACCTTGTGGAGCATTTTGTTTATATTGAAATAAACCCAAGTCCCAGTCTGGCTCTAACCAGTTGCAGAACTTTGGCAAGTTACTGGGCCTCTCTGAGGCTTGGATTTCTCAAAACTCTGAAGGGTTTGCACTAGATGATCTCTAAGGTCTCTTCCAGATTTATAGTCTATAATTTGTCAGTGTATTTTGAAATATAAATATTAGGCTAAATTACTGAGCATAGGAAAAAATATCTGGCATCAGTAAGATATCAACATATCAGAATACCAGTGTTGTTCTTTTGATTTTAATTTCAAAAACTACACTGTATAGGGTCAAACTACCATTTTAGACATAATATTCTTTGGGTATCTTGGGTTTTGAACGCAATATTTTTTCATTTTATGTAGCAATTTCATGAGTACATAAATACATTTGGTACACATGTGGAATAATTAGAATTTACAGAAAAAATAGAAAAAAATACTCTTAAATATAGGGCAATGATTTGATTTGATACATGCTTCCAGAGTGCAATCAAGTTTTTAATGTAAAATGAAAAAATCTCATGTAAAGATTACAGTTTATAACTTGGATCCCTACTGGTCTAAACGGTCATTAGGAATACATAGTTTTCCATAAATTAGCTTTTGTTTTGGATTTCCTGCTGTGTTCGTATACATGCTGACAGAATGTGTGAGGCAATATTTTGGCATTCTAATCCATTATTATTTGTCTTAATTTTTAAGGCGAATATGTTTTCAACAGTCTATACCATGCTGACCAAAATATGATTGTTTTAAAATCAATATTTCCTTTGAAAGCTTTCATATTAATATTCACTCTAGTTGTCTTTATGGAAAAGAGAATTCTTGTCTTTGTCAACTATAGGATATTTTGATATTTAAAGGGACTAATGCTTGATGCAGTGAGTTCCTCTTTGTATTACCAGATAACACTCTGAAATCATAGGCTTTATGGACTAGCAGGATTGGGGGAGGGTAAAGAATGACTGCTAATATTTTCTGTTTTTATGCTTTTCGTCCTTCCCATTCATTCTTGGCAAAATATCATTAATGGGAAAATAGAATCATTGGCTACCGAAATGTCTTGATGAGAATACACAGTGACTTAGCCTTGTAGGTTTGCTTCTGCCAGAATATTTGATTCATATTCTTTTGAGAAATGATATTTAAAAATGCAACTTTTAGATTTCATTGCACTTTTTCTAGAACTATGTAGATGCACTGCAAGACATCTATAGACACTGCTTAGGAAATGGTAAATCCAGCTGCCCTCTGACAGTCAATGCTGAAGCTGACAAAGGCTTATGAAAATCAAGCTGTTGTTTCTGTCACTGAGATAATTAAGTTAGAATTCTAAAACAGACTGTTTTCCTAATGTTCCATTAGTTCTCTCTTGTTTCCAGGGTCTGTTCTCTGAATGAAAGAAGCATTAATTCTCCAAGCTAATGGAAAGAACAAAGTGTTAACCATCACGACCAGCTGTCCAAAGGGGCCAGTCATCCCCAACAAGCCAAAGAATATCTGAGGTAACAGTTGTCAACATTGAAGAATATGGTAAGAGGACCTATTTCAAGAACATTCAAAATGCAGAATGAAATAATTTACATGATTTGTAGACTATTCCCTGCTTGCCAAAATACTGAGCTTGCTGTTATCATGAAATGTATGTAGCAGAGGATTCATTAGTGACAGCTATTAGCAGCTTTGCTGTTGAAATCCCATGGATCTGTCTCATTATTCAAAGGCTTGTAGTTCTGACTCAGTTTTCATCCGGATTTTCTTTCATAATAGAACTGCATACCATTTTTATGTAACAAATGTTTATGTATGTTAATGACTTAAGCACGGAACTTTTCTGGGGCTTGTTTTACCTTTTAAAAAATGGTAGACTGTAGAATCTGAAAATTACCATTCTTTGAAACTATAAGACACTGTAATCACCATTATTAAAAGATATAATGATTAGAATATGGAGATTCTTAGAGGAATGTTGGCATTTAAAATGTGGCAAAATCCAGAAAAAGAGCCCCATCACAACAGTCCAGTTCTCATCGAAGAAGTTACACTGGAGAGACATAATATGATTTGTGAGTGTGTGTGTGTATGTATATGTTTGAGGTTATCAAGTAGAAACTTTAAACAAAATCAACGATGCTTCAGGAATCTAGGCACTACCAACTCACATGATCCGTTGCTCATCATTCAATCAACAATAATTCAGTGAGTATCCACCTTATCTAGTTCTGACGCACATGAGAGGCAGAGTATTGTGGGATACGCTCACTGCATACAGGTCCCTGCGGCAGGTGGGAACTGTCCCTCTGACAGGTCACACCAGTCTCCCCTGACCATCTCATCTTACTCCTCGCCAGGGTAGGAAAAAGTTCTTAAGAAGCTTGTTCTCCATTTGGTTCCCCGTTAATCTGGGATCACTTGGAGAGCCGTTTACCTTAGTATTATTAATTTAACTACTACTAATGAATATTTAGAGGGCATTTGTAGACATGTATTTCAAAGCAAAATACAGAGGAAGTTGCAGTCTGTGATCCCCAGGAGACTTGCGCATACTGCCAGCCTGCTTCTGTATTTGGTGGTCTCCGTCTCCTTTCCTAAAAATAAATGGCCCACTTTTCCACTTTAAACATGCATTGCTTCCCTATATGTGAATCTTTTCTAAGATCAGGGAGAATTTCTTCGAAGAAGAAAAAAAAAGCATCTAAAAATATCATGACTCTAAAAATAGAAAGTGATAAAAGTTGTGATTATTTGAAATGACTAAAATAGTGTGGCTAGGTTTTAAATATGGATTCTATGTAACTCACATAGGTTCACTAACTTACCATGCGGTTAGCTTGCTAAAACTAGAACTGTGGTTAACAAAAAGATTAAGGGTCTAGAATAAAATGAAGAATCCCGGTGGAAAAGACCTAATGCATTTTCAGTTTCCTCAGCAATGAATCACATATTTTTTAAAAACACGCTTATCACTTTTATAATATAATTGTAAACCTTCTATGATATTATTTTATGAAAACACTTTCCATTTATATATTTATTTCACTTTTTTCTTATGAAGTGACTGAGTTAAAATTTTTAATACATTTATCTTAAAAGAAAATTTTATATCACTTTAAAGGAAAAATTAGCATCTCTATAAATAAGTAGAAGACAATAAGAATATATAGAGTGAACAGTAGACAATGTTATTAAAACCTAAGCAGAGGCCAGGAGCAGTGGCTCAAGCCTGTAATCCCAGCACTTTGGGAAGCTGTGGTGAGAGGGTTGACTGAGTCTCCAGGTTCGAGATCAGCCTGGGCAACATGGTGAGACCTCATCTCTTCAATAAATCAAAAAATTAGCCAGGCGTGGTAGTGCACACCTGTAGTTCCTGCTACTTGGAAGGTTGAGGTGGAAGGATCGCTGGAGCCCAGTAAGTTGATGCTGGGGTGGCCGTGAGCATGCTGCTGCACTCCAGTCTGGGTGACGAAGCGAGACTCCAACTCAAAAAAAAAAAAAATGTAGAAACTGTTGCCAGCAAAATGATTCTTTCTCCATAAAAGGAGTTTTAAAGACAGGTGTGGTGTCAGAGACATGCTAACATCTACTGAGACCTTCCTCATGACATAATCCAATACAACAAAGTAAGATTTTGAAATGGAATAAATTTCTCATTTTGTCATACAGTGTTACTTTTTCTTCTGTCCATGTACCACTGTAAATTCTTAACTCTCATGAGAACAATGCCCTAGAATACAGTGGGGCTAAGATGTGGAGTTAAAGCAACCTGGATTTTGGTCCCCTTTTAAATATGTACTGGCCCTAAGAATGGACGAGTCACTGATTCTCTGGTCCCAAGATTTTTCTTTCTAAAAGTTGTGGATAATGTTTGATTTACTAGGTTGTTATAAAGAATAATACTAGCAGCTAAAGTTAATTGAGCATTTACATTTTGCAGTGCACATTCATTATTTTATTAAATATTCCTCCAAGCTGTAGTATTTCTAAACCTGTTTATATTTTTTCTTTTTTTAGATTAATGGGATTAAACTGACTTTGATATTGGAAATAATTAAAATGAGTCATATGTGAAAAACAAAATCTGAAATCTTCAAATTACAGTATCATTTTCTCTCAGAACCAAGGGCTACATGTTCTAGAAATCACATGCAACAATTTTCTAGGTCGCGTTGGACATCCTTCCATCATCCTGGGAAAGTGTGAAAGGCTTCATCTTCTTCAGGGGCTTCTGTGGAGGCCTATTGGAAGTGATGCACTGGGGAAAAGAGTTTCCAAGTGAAGGAGGAAATGGAAAGGATGGTCTCTGGTTAAAGTACTAGGGTGAAAAGGCAATCCCAGCATAGCCAGTCGGTACCATGTCCGGCTCACTAATGGGGAAAGCCACCAGGAGAGCAGTTTTAATTCCTGTTTTGGAAGCCTGGATAAATCACCAGGAATAACTCTCACAGGTAAAGGAAAGACTGGAAGTTCTTATCATTAAAAACATGGAATATTTTTTCAGAAAACATCTTAATATTATATAGAAGTATGTCCAGTTACAAAAATGAAATTGTTCTTTGATTCATCATGAAAGTGTGCTTAAAATGCACAATGGGAGGATCTCAAATGAACATTCCTTGCCCTTTTAGGTCCAACTCAATAACGGAAATTGGTCATGCTGACCTCTTTCATTATCAAATGCAGAGCAAAATGACCTTTATCTCCAAACAGCTTTTGAAATATAGTAAATACACATAACCATAAATATGTGTGTTTAATTTTGCCATAACAGATTAATAGAGTACTCATGATTGTTTGGAAAGAATCCAGAGATATCTTTTCCTTTAACAGTTTTAAAAACTATCTTCTGGATATACTCTATAAATAAAATTCTTAAAGCATATATGTCTGTTATCTAAAATTAGAAGAAAGGAACACACAGAAAGAGGCTATACATTCTTTTGGCAATTTTAGATCTAGTTACCCAAAATTTCCACCATAACATTTCTTTCTATTTCTAGTTGTTAACTGCAACACAGGGCTCTAGCTTAACTAACAATGAAAACTAATAAATATCATAAACTAAGACATACCTAAGTTTCTTCTTTACTATATCACAGTATATTGGTTTTAATATTCCTGAAAATAGATTTTTTGGGGGTCATATTGAGGTTTATGTGGTAACACTTAGAATCTGTCCCTATGTCAGCATTTGTCAAAACACATAATTCTAGTTATTATTCAGGCCTTGGCAGGAAAGCCTTTCTTGAACTCAGTAAGTTCTGTCTTTTATGCACTCTACCAGTTTCTTTTTTAAGCTGTCAATATGATTGTAATTAATTTTTCAGTGTTTGCATTCTCCAAAAGAGTATAATCTCTAAGAGGTAAGGAATGTATTATGACTGTTGCCTCTATCGTAGAGTCTGGCTCATAGCAGTCACTCAATAAATAAATGTTGGATAAATGATGGATGGATAGATGAATGGTCATTCCCTTTTCTGGCAGGTGTTATATTACTAAGGTTACTAAAGAAGAAGCAGTGGAATCTTATTTTTAAAATTTACTTATTATTTGGACAGATGGGGTCTCACAACGTTGTCCAGGCTGGAGTGCAGTGGCTATTCACAAGCACCATCATGAGCATTACAGTCTCAGACTCCTGGTCGTGAGCATTCCTGGTCCATATCAGCCTCCTGGGTAGCTGGGACAACACGTGTGCGCCATCAATGCCTGGCTTTGGAATCTTATTTTTAAGAAGAAAGGACAAGGGGAGCAGTCTGTAGGTATTCTAAGATGTGTGGGAACAATAAGCTAAATGACTATACACATGTGAATTTTATTTGATCTGTTATATTCTAGGGTGAGACTTTTGTTTGACTATGGATTCAATGGAACGTAAGGGTTTTATGCTGAATTCACTCCTAAAATTCCTATCAACCTATCAAGTTTTTTTTAACCTTATATATGCCAGTCACTTTTCCTTTCACTCCTCTGTATGCAGACGTCTCTCTCTGAACATGCTCTCAGTACCACTAATGTAAAAGCAAACGACATATGCAATGCCAATTAAATATTGATGCAATGTAGCAGTGAAATGGTAAATATTGTATTATGCTCTCCACTCGTTGTTAGTCAGGAGCTGTTGCTACATTCTGCAAAAACGATAGTCAAAAACAGAGAAAACATCACTATATTTCACAGACAAGATATTTATATCTGGCACAAACCAGAGTTAAGATGACTTTAAAGGTATTTCTTATTGTTACTGTCTTTGAATATTTTTTAAGTCAGGAAGATTGTTATATTTAATTGGTAAACACAGTCTAAGTGCAGTATTTTTCACGTATTACTTACTTTAGCTGATCTCACATCAAGCTAATAGTAACACCAGCTATTTTTGTGGGGAGAGAAGAAACATACTTTCTATATTGGTATAATTTCCTTAATTTGATAGTGATCTTTTTTTAATGTGCAGGAACAAGCAAATAATAGGATAAGCTGAAAACTAAACATTTTCATCTTGTGCTGACAAAAAGCAACAAAAATTTATAATGTCAAAAACTGAGTATAAATATATAGTTTTTTCCCACATAAGGCTCAATCAGAAGTCACTGATATGGTTATACAGGGCTGACAATAGAAAAAACTGAATTTTAAGCAACCTCTCAATCTCTTTTAGGTATCATATAATATGTCAGACATAGAAAGCTAACACTTTCTGCAAATTAATAAGAGTTCATACTGAGTCAGGACAGAGTGCCAACATGTCAAGATAGCCAAAATTTTAGTGGGTACTGAAGGACTGTATATGAAAGCAGTTTCATCCATACAAGGTGCTGATTTTAATAAGAAAAGAAAAGCTATCTAGAATGAGCTTTTTTTTTTTTTTTTGAGTTGGAGTCTCACTCTGTCGCCCAGACTGGAGTGCAGTGGCCGCTCCCGGCCACCGCAGCCTCGACCTGCTGGGCTCCTGCGATCCCTCCGCCTCCGCCTCCCGAGTAGCCGGAACTACAGGCGCGTGCTACCACGCCCGGCTGATTTTTTTATTTATTGTGGAGATGAGGTCTCGCCAAGTTGCCCAGGTGGGTCTTGAATCCGCGGGCTCAGGCAATCCACTCACCTCAGCCCCCGAAAGCGCGGGATTACAGGCTGAGCCACCGAACCCGGCTAGTATGCTTTTTTGAATTACTAGTTTCCTCCTCTCTCAGAGGTATACTATTTTATTCTGAACCTCCATTCACTATTGAATCAGGTTTAAAAATGTCCTTAATTTCATGTATTCAAGGATAAAATAAAATATTGATATATTGATTCTAAATTTTTAGTTTTACAATTTTCCATCCTCTAAAATACAGACAATACATTTTTCCTACAGCGTGATGAAATCACATTAGTATTAAAATGCTACCAGACCATCTCAGACAAAATACATTATCTGAAGATAATGCAACTAAGAGCAAAGGGGAGACGCTGTAGTGAAAAATGGCGTGGAATTCACTGCGTGGCTGTGTTCTATAACCTAATAAAACAGCACTTTTATTACAAAGACATGTCCAAAAAGAAAAAAGAATGTCAAACACATTTTATTTTGCCATATATATTTAAATGGTTGATTCTTCATGAAGCATAAAGGGCTGGCATATTTTCTCTTCTGACCCTGAGTTGCATATATATAGCTACTACTATAATCAATTTCAAGGTACACAGAGAGGTAAAAATGTTCATAAAATGCAAATAGACACAGAAGCAGGACAGATAACTGCCAGGGAATCATAACTGCAATGAACCTGGATTCGACAGGTTATGTTTCGCTAGATCTAGGGAATGCTGAGGGTGTTAAACAGCCTTTTTAGCAGGCCTATGACAACATGTATTTTAGGAATCAGTTGGTAGCAGCTGCCCAAAAGAAATAAATAACTACATATGTATTTTCTAAGTGAAAGGAATACTCAAAATCTGACTAGCTCTTTGGATAGCTGTATATGTCAGGAGCTCATGAGAAAAACGACACTGAGTTATTTCTTTTCATCAGGAAATGAGTTGACAAACCAATCCTTTAAAAACTTCAGATTCTTGGCCAGCCATGGTGGCACATACCTGCAATTCCAGCTCACTGGAAAGTCAAAGTGGGAGGATTATTTGAGCCCAGGAGTTCAAGACCAGCCTGGACAACATGGTAAGACCTCATCTCTACAATAAATCAAAAAATTAGCTAGGAGTGTTGGTGTGTGCCTGTAGTCCCACCTACTTGGAAGGCTAAGGTGGAAGGATCACCTGAGCCCAGGAGGTGGAGGTTGTGGTGAAAACTCTTGACTCCAAAAAAAAAAAAAAAGAAACTATTGAGATGTTGGAAAGAATTAGAAAGTGGCTGTTAAAGGATACAGAGTTTTTTATTTTGGAGGTCATAGGAAAGTCCTAAGACTAATTGTGAGGATAGTTGCAAAATTCTGTGAATATACTAAACAGCATTGAATTGTATACTTTAAATGAATAAACTGCAAGCTACGTTCATTGCATCTCAATAGAACTGTTATTTATAAAATTCTTGTCAAATAAATTATTGGTTGAGAGAAACCTTACCAAAGGGACAAAACAAATTGAGAAAACATACTAGCATAGTACATCTTGATACGATTGTTTGTTTTCTCTAGTGTTCCTTCCATTTAAAGAACATGTGCAAATACCACTGGTGCACTGTACATGGAAAAATTCTTTGATTTTGCCCAGCAATGCATGGAAGTGTTGATGAACTTAAAAGTCTATAGTGGTGTTACTGAAGTTTGACTTGAGTGCTTTTTGTTGCAGTTTTAATTGGTATAATTCCAACATTTACTATGATGTGTATTTAATAATGCTTTAATAATGCTTATGTTTCATGATGAGATTTCTGGGTACTTTTCCACAAAACTTCAGATTATCTTCTACTCAGAAAAAAGAGCTTTCTGTGATTTTAAAGAATAATATCAAGACTCCTACTCATTCCATAACTGTAGACAGAAGTAGAAGTAACAGGAAGCACAGACTATCTTTTGACCCATTCTTTGGTGGACAGAACAACTGCTGGTCATTACTCACTCTTATTTTATTTCATTTTAGAGCAGGAAAAAAGAAGAATGAGTGTATTAGGGCCCAGAAAGGTGGGATAGGTTTTTTCTGTTGTTTTTGTCTTGTTTTTTATAGGTCTGTATCACTAACTGTTGTCATTGAACTTAACATCTGCAGTTGGAAATCATCAGAATTTTCACTGTGTAAAGGAACACCGACTTAAAGGTTAATGCAGTAGAGAGGATTCTGATCAGAGGCTGAGTAGTCTAAAGAAAATCGTAAGGTAACTCTGCTGTAAGGAAGTCTGCCATATGTACATTTGATTTTTTAAAAATTGGGATAGGACAATCATGGCACACTTATTCCATTAAGTATCAGGTAAGGCTTCTCAATTCTGATTATTCCTCTATTCTGACAGGGCCTCATGAACTCCTACTGGGCACTAGTTATCTAACAGGTCGTCTAGATTTGTACTGCCCAAATGGTAGCTGCTAGCCACAAGTGGCTGTTTAAGTCAAAACTAATAAAAAAATAAATAAAATTTAAACTTCGGTGCTCAATAACCACGTGTCTAGTGGCTACCAAATTGGACAGTTCAGAGACAGAAAGTTTCTACCATTGAATGGAACGTGTGACAGCATTAGCCTCGACCCTTGCTACTCATGGTGTGGTCCATGGACCATGGTGGTAGCACCTGGGAGCCTGCTGGAAACACCGAACCTTAGTTCCCCCTTTGGATCTGCCAAGTCAGAATGCGCGTTTTAACAAGGTCCCCAGGCGATTCCTAGGCATAGGAATGCTTGAAAAGCGCACGTCTGGACTTCCTTTCATCATATTACACATACTGGAATACCACTAAAGCAAGCTTTTAAAAACATGAATGGAATTCTTTTTCACTCCTATGCTTAAATCTCTACATTTTCTTTTCTATTTTTAGTTGTTCAAAAACTTCACGGGAGATAATATATTGCAGTAGGGTCCTCGTACGTGTGACTTCAGGCAAAGTACCTCTCTAAGGCACAGACTCTGTTAAATGGAGAGAACTCAGAGGGTTGTTGTGAAAATTAAATGAGGTAATTCACAGTTTCAAGCACAATGCCTGGCACCATCAGCACTCCACATGCACCACTGTAGATATTTCATGTGTTTCCATTGGATGACTTCTTCTCAAGGTGACTTCTCACTAACAATTCTGGGGTTAGGTGAACTTCTCTTCTTCATTCGTTGAGCTCCCACTCAAGCACCATGTGCTACATCAAGTCTTTCCCCCAACACCTTCCGCTAAACACAGATATTTTCCTTCCTTTCTATGTTTTTTTGCTCATCAAACTCCTATGAGAGCAGGTACTGTTAAAAGTATGTTTTGATGCATATCCTTATCACCTGACTGTGGGCTTCTAGAAGGAAGAGCTAATTTGAACTTTTAACATGCATTGGCGTGCTCAGGAACATGTTGACCCAAATATGGTTCTTGAAAAACCATAAGTACCAGAATAAATTCAAGTGCATTTTAAACATAATACTTAGATTTAAAAGGGACTTTATATGTTTGGCATGGAAGCCAGAAATTGGAAAGAAAAAAATTGACAAATTTGACTACTTAAAAAATTCTATAAATTCTATATGGAGTACAGCAAAAACAACCATGACCAAAGTTAATAGCAAATTGGAAAAATAAATAACATATGTAACAAAGGACTCATATATCCTTAATTGAAAGAACTTCTGCAAATCAAAAAGAAAGGAGAATAGATTTCATAGAAAAATGGAGACTATTCACACACAAAAAGAGAACACAAATGTCCAATAAACATAGGAAAAGACATTCAGCAGTACTAGTAATAAATTAAAGCAAAAATAAAATGCTTCAACCTAAGAGCTTGGCAAATATTAAAGATATTATAATTGGCTGGGTGCAGTGGCTCAAGTCTGTAATCCCAGCACTTTGGGAGGCTGAGGCGAGAGGATTGCCTGAGCCCAGGGATTCGAGACCAACATGGGCAACTTGGTGAGGCCTCATCTCTACAACATATCAAAAAATTAGCCGGGCGCAATAACACGCATCTGTAGTTTTGGTTACTTGGAAGGCTGAGGCGGGAGGATCGCCTAAGCCTAGGAGGTCGATGCTGGGGTGGCCGTGAGCGTGCCACTGTACTCCAGTCTGGGCAGCAGTGTCAGACTGACTCAAAAAAAAATATTGATAATACAATGTGCACACATAGACATAGGTAACAACTAGCATTGGTGGCTGTGTAAACAGACAGAAATATTGCGGTGTTAAATTGTAAAATTTGAAACATGCCTATTCTTTGGTAAAGTAAATTTCTTTCAAAGAATTTATATTAATAAAAAATTTGAGCAGATGAACACACATGCATATACAGATACTTGCATAGTCACATACATAAGGAAACAGTCACCACATTTTCAGGGATGATTAATTAAGAACAGTCACTAAATAAAATTATGTAGACGATATATAATGAATGATAAGTGAAAAAAACCTGGTATAAAATGCACTTAAAAATATGGATTTCTACAGATAGAAAAACAAAACAAAACAAAACCAAAAACCAGCAAAGGCTGTCCACCTCCCTCCCACCCTTCCTTCTTTCTGAAGCTATTCACCTTGTTTATTCTAAGATAACTTCACCTTAGAGAAGAGACATGTTAAACCGACATTCTCATAACTTCTCATTACCTTACTAGAAGGCAAGAAAGAACATTCTAGTGTAGAAATAACTCCTCAAGCTGTTTTTTTTTTTACTTATGTCTTAGGCTTTTACTTTTTATTAATAGTCAATAAGAGAGAAGGGGAAGGGAACCTCTATGGGAGTGGGAAAAAAGTTTAAGGATGGCTGCATTTCTGTTAAAGGTTGTGAGGGCAGTCTGATGATGACATTGGTCTCCCCATTGATTCTGGGGTTTATCAGACTGATCTGATGGATAGGCAAGTGTTCCTTTTCACCCTCTCTGCTTCACATGCACACTTAATAGAAAAGGACAACCTTCCCTGAGAGAAGTGTCCTACTCCTCTTTTCAAGGATAAAGGCAATATCTTTAATCGAAAAAGATTTACCATGCTACCTGATGAAGAAATGAAATTTTTTACCTGATTAAAAGCAAAATCATAGTGTTAGTCTTAAATGCACGAAGACCAATGGAAATTCTAAGCATACATGTGCTTAATTAAAACGATAAAAGTATGAGACAATTCTTTGATGATAAAAGTCATTTTTACCAGACAACACTAGGATTGTAGCTCCTTAATTCCTAGCACAATAACTAGATCAAACAAATGTTCAATAGGTATCTGTTGAACTGAAAATAATACATGAGTATATTAACTAGGTAATTTGCATGTTTTCATGTGGGGAAAAATAAAAGCAAGGGAAAAAGTTTATGGCCATGGTACTAGTAGGAATAAAATAGGATGCTAATCATTCAACAGTAAAACCAGGCAACATTAAAAAAAAGGAAAATTTTGAGTTTTTACTTAAAAGTCTGATAGTTATACTCACTAATGGATCCTTGAAAAGTACAAGTCTCACAAGTAACGGTGACCTAATCCCACATTAAAATGCGATTTTTTATAGCTAAGGGTCTGCAAAGACACACAGAATGGTACGAAGGACACTGGAGACTCAGAAGGGAAAGGATAGAAGTGGGGAGAGGGATGAAAAATCACCTGTCAAGTACAGTGTGCATTAATAGGGGTGATGGGTACACTTAAGCCCAGACTTCTTTACACTGTAGTCATGCAACCAAAAAAAAAAAAAAAAAAAAAAATTTGTACCTCAAAAACTACTAAAATAAAAAAATTGCTAACAATTTAAAAAATGCTATATCCTGCTAGTTACACCATGAAAATAACATAAAATGGCATTAGAAATGATATTAAAAATATTTAACAACTGAAAGGATACAGGCACTTACTAATCAGAAAAAATGCCCTTGTTGATTGGCAATCAGACCTGACACTGAATACCAGTCCTGCAGAATATTTAACTATCTGGCATACACTATAGTAAAAAAAATTAAAAATCCCCTACAAACTCATATGCTTAATTTATTACATCCGATGTATGACTGGTGCATTTCTGAACCATTCAAAATTCTTTAGCAGCATAGTTCTGACGGGCACAAATAATTTATGTAGCTAACTAGAAGAGAATCTCATAATGGCTGATATATTTTCTAATTGAATACTAGACATTTGTCTCTGAACACCAATCGTTGTGAAATTACTCTTTACTATGAATGCTATGAAACAGCAAACTACAGTTTCACAGAGTGTGACCTTGGACAAGTGACAACTCCTTTGGTATCTGGTTTGGCCATTTTTACAAGGAAGAAGTTAACTTAGATTAAATAATGACAAAAAGGTTTCATCTTGCTTTCACCTCTGACTGGTAGGTAGAGGCTGAGATGCTACAGGAAGCGCTCTGATGAAGACGTCCAGCCTGTGTCCAGGTTCCATGGGAAAGAGTGCTCTGAATCATGAATGGTCTTCCATGGTCAAAGAGTTGGAAATAACAGTACGTAATGTGCCACAGAGTTGCCATCCCTAACTCAGCTGTTTCTAAAGTTATTTCATGTTCTATAATTCTGTTTTTCTTTTAAGCACTATGACTCAAAATGGTTATTTTACTTCCCAAAGTACATGACCTTTACCTAAGGAGTACTGTGGCCAGTGATAGATATTGGTTTACTGTATACTATTCTATATGCAGTTCTGTGATACTTTTATTCAATTTATTATTCAATTTATTATTCAATTTATTTAGCATTTGAAAAATTGTTTATAATGTGCTGATTTTCGTAGCTTTAGGGATACAAATATTTTTTGCTTACGTCACTGGCTGTTGTACTTGGTGGATAAACCACAAAGCCTGTGATTTATCTCAGTGGGCACCATTAGCATTCAATGTGTTAGGCCTTTGCCCACACTTAGAAGATCAAAATATGAGGTGGTCATTTCTGGCATTTAAAAAAGCAGTTTCCAGTAGTTTAAGTGCTCAAATATGTTATGAAATAGTTAAATAAAAGGACTATTTACAACTTCTCTCCGTAGCTTCCATTATTTGGGTGACTATGAAACGAAAAACATGATCAATACTACATCAGAAGCAAAGATGAACCCACATGTATGAATAAGCCTGTAATCTATTCATTGTTTTATGGCTGCCCAGCTCTCAAGAGTGTTCCCAAGTGCCAGACGACGGCCCTGAGTGATGCGGTTTACATTTAGATGGCTGAGTGAGCTGAGAACCGCGGAATACCACAAGTAGCAGAGAGCTCCCCATTGAGTACGCATCAAAGGAGATGCCAGCACGGTGTTCATTACTGCAAGTGCATGAATTATTTTGTGTACATGAAATGTCACAAACCTATCCATGTTTCGTGAGAGATAAGTCAAACACAAATGTACATTCTCATTTGTGTCCAAGAATATACTTCATTCTTTATGGAAATGACTATGTACAGAACCAGCTTTTCTATTTATCAAAATCTGCTAGAAAAAAAAAATGCTCTGTGGTTTATAATATATTATACATACCACGCCCTCCCCCACCACATATAACCTCATGAAATACTCCTCAATCAAATAAATGAATAAAAGTCACAAAATAATACAACACCTCGATTCGCAGACAAAATAATTCCAGGAACTCGTTCTTACCTATAAAATATGACAGGAGTATTGCCAGGAGCACTGAGACCCCTACAGCACACAGTGCGGTACATTTCCAGCTACAGTACTTTGAAGACTTCTTGAATTTAAAAGCACTTCTTGACAGGGTGTTTCTAGGTAGTGGCCTGGTAGGCGGTGAATAAACAGAGCCAGATGCCATTGTGTATCCTGGGGTTGCAGTGCTGAACAGTGGCGTTGTCCCTGTTCCTGTTTTGAATAGGAAATGCCTGCGCAAAAGGAAAACATCACTGTAAGATACAAATATGTTAAAATATGAGACAGACGGTTAAGCATTAGTGCTCCTCCCCCGCCCTTTTTAAACCATGTCCCTTACATAATTTTTTAAAAAATTAAGAAAATATTTTAACCAAAGAACCAAACTCATAAAAATGACTTTAAGGAAAGAGATCACTTTTCAGCATATATCACAGGATTTATGCATAGAAATGATTACTGTCCCTTCAAGTCGACACCTCAAGAGATGATAGAGTTATCTTAATCATAATATTTCTTGAATAAGACCATTCTGGAACTTCCCTTGATGAACTGCCTTAAGAGCATTTTCATAATTCACGTAAGAAAACGAGTTAACTTTAAAGCTGTGAGCGTGCTTCCTACTACAAGAGAGTATGTGCTCACGTAAACACACACATGCATGATCACACTGATGATGTACTGCAGACTGACTTACTTTCCGGAAGTCCATGGACACATTCTCATCCCAGCCTGCTCTAATGAGTACTATCAAGTTTGGCCCCAGGCCGCTGGTTTAGCTCTCGAGGGATGAAAAGTATTTTATTTCTAGCTTACGTCAAGTGCAACTAGGAAAGTAAGTCTGCTGGGGGTCAGGGAGGGAAGAAATCGCAGAATACTTCCTTAAACTAATCCTAAGTAAATTAACCAGTCAGTGAAGTAGGGACGTAGAAAGATTCCCTAACAGCTGAGCCACACAACAGTAGAGCAAGCTGCCTCTTCACGTTGTGTGCTCTCTTATCTTGAAAAAGTTAAAGCCAAAAAACTGAATAATCACATGACAAGAGCACTGTATAAGGAATTCTTGTAGGAAAGATGACTAATTTTAAGATTCCTATGAACAATAAAAGTCTCCAAATTTTAAAAAAGCACCATGTGTTTCATGGTTTACATTTAATATTATGCTAGCAGCATATGGTGCATTCAGTTTGTGTCCTAACATTTATTATTGTGTTCCCTTCTAACACATCCAGTGAAGTCAAACAGACTGTGCTTGTTTTTCTATATGCAGAAAGCTAGACACGTCCTTGAATATTCCATCCCGGTATGGTATGGTCTTTCTACAAGATGACTTTAAGTGGTAGAAAGCTAAATATTTTTCATTTTAATAACCATGTAGTTATTTTATAATGTATTAGAAAAAGATTGACTATATCAAACAAGTTAAGGTGCTAAGAGGACAGAATTGGGAAGCTGGACTGCCGTAGTTCAAATTCCACTTTACTACTTCCTAGGTATATGTCCTTGGACAAGTTACTTAACTCTTCTTTGTGTTTTGGTTTCTTCATGTGTAAAATGGGAGGTAATAACAGTATCTACTTCACAGGGTTATTATGAAGCTTAAATGAGTTAATATTTAATATAAAGTACTTGGAATATACCAAACTCTATATAAAGTATTTGGTAAATAAAAGAATCAAATTCATGATTGTATGTATATTTTTGCTTAGAAAAGGCTAAACAGATTATTAAGCTACAAAGAACAAAATTATTCTTCAGAAAATTATTGTGTGAAAAACAGTGAAGCTGGGCTACAGATATGGCGAAAGTCATGAAAGTTTGCCTAACACAGGTATGGTGGAAAGAATTCTGGATTAGGAATCAGAAGATGTGGGTTTAAGTTCCTGGTCTAGCATTTCCTGGTAATGTGGTCCAAGGCAGCCTCAGGATTTTTTTTCCCCCCATCTGTGACAAAACGGCACAAGTGATCTGCTCATCTTACAGAGCTGTAAACCTGTTAATGTATCTAAAAAGTGCTATGCCAGTTAGAACAGATGCAAATGATATTTCTTTAAATTATGCTAGTGACTATTGTGAATCCATTTCCCCACACTGAACTGCTTTATAAAACCAATGTAAAAGCCAATAGCTTCAATTAAGTGATACGCTAGAGGCAGCATTATCACCTCCTACCATACCCATACTCAGCATGGTTATTAAAGGCCTTGGAACTAGACAGTCTGTACAAATCCAGATTCCACCTATAGTCAGCTGGATGATGATGTAAGTTATCCACATTTTCTGTGTTTTGGTTTTATCATCTATAAAATGGGCACAATAATAGCACCTACTTTGTAGGCTTTTTCTGAGGATTAAATGAAGTGATACATATAAAGTGCTTGCGTCAGGATCTCGAACAAGGTAAGTGCTCAATAAGCATTGGTTGTTCATTATTCTGCTCATAATCATATATCAGACTCTATATTCCAAAAGAAAAACATTTATAATTTGAAGTCTTTAAAATCTAATTCAAATGCAACATCACTACAACCAATGTGTACAAAATTAATTCCCTGGTTTACAAACTTGATATTGGCAATTCTACAACTTGGTACATACTCTGGAAGAGAAGATGAACTATATCATGCCAAGAAGTAATCTGATCATTTAGATCAGCCGTCAGCAAACTTTTTCTTCAAAGGACCAGAGTAAATATTTTAGGTTTTTCTGGCAATATCCTTGAACTCTGCTGTTATATTATCAAAGCAGCTGTACACCATGTGTAAATGATTGTGGCTCTATTCCAGTACCACCTTATTTATGTACATTGAAATTTTAACTTCATAGACTTTTCCCATGTGAAATATTCTTCTTCTTTTTCTTTTCAGGTTGTTAGTTATCAAAAGATGTGAAAATCATTCTTTGCTGACAAGCAGTATAAAGAGAGGTAGCAGGGCTGGATCTGACCCGTGAGCTGTAGTTGGCCCCTAATCTAGATTCTCGCTCTTTTTAGAATTCTACGTGAAGAGTGTGCAGGGGGCTCGCAGCCCATGATAACAGCTGATTCCTTCATGCCACTGGAGAGAGCTAAAAAACAAAAAACAAAAACAAACAAACAAAAGCAGCCCAAAGGACACACATGCACTCCTCTTGGTGAAGGTTGGACAGATCCATGTAAATGGACTGAGATTTTACTATCATCTTCTTGGAAGTTACATCCTAAAAAGTCTTGGCATTCACTGAAGTATACATCCCTTAGGGTCAAATGATCATCTCTGCCAAGTATAGAAAAAGGACTGATATTTCCTATGACTGTGGGACAATTTGCTGCCTTTACTATGCAAGTGTGGGCTTAAACATCCACTCGGCGTTGGACAAGCCCTCCCGGGATCGCCAGTGACCTGAGCTAGCTATCCATTCTGTCAGATTCTTCAACAATCATGATCATTGCCATTTCCTGAGTACTTACCAAGCACTGGGTACTGTGGTTCTACTAAATTTTCTGTGTAACATAGTAAAGGATCAAATGACTGTTTGTATTTTCAGCTTCAAGCCTCCAAGTCTTAGTTTAGATGATACTACCTGACTAACCACTCTAAATAACTGTGCCCTTCACTCTCCACCACATAACTGTGCTTATTTTCTTCAAAGTGCTTGCTACAATCAGTTATCTTGTGATTTGTTTTCTTCTGTGGTGGATTAAATTTCTGAAATACTGTTTAAGGTGTGTTCTTTCCTCCTGAATTTTTTCTCTTTTCCTGTCTGTTCCACCTCACCTCTCTCAATTCCAGCAGTTGTTTTATTTCATGACCTCCAAAAAAAAAAAAAAATGAGATAAGATGAAAAGTAGAAGTAGTCTAAGTCTCTTGTTTGTTCTCTCTCTCTCTCTCTCTCTCTCTCTCTCTCTCTCTCTCTCTCTCTCTTGTGTATGTGTGTTGATGTCTCAGTCTGTCACCAGGCTGAAGTGTGGTGGCACGCTCATGGCCACCATAGCCTCAACCTGCTGGGCTCAGGTGATCCTTCTGCTTCAGCCTTCCAAGTGGCTGGAACCACAGGTGCGTGCTACCATGCCCAGCTAATTTTTTGACTTATTGTAGAGACAAGGTCTCACCAAGTTGCCCAGGCTGGTCTCAAATCCCTGGGGGACTCAGGTAATCCTCTTGCCTCCATCTCCCAAAGTGCTGGGATTACAGGCGTGAGCCACTGTGCCCGGCCTTATTTGTTTGTTTTCTAAGACCCAGACTACCAGGTGAAACAAAGTGGAACGGGCTATAACCAGAATGCCTGAGAGGAAAACTGTGTAAGGAATAAAGGAGCTTCCCCTGCAGGCTAGGAGAGTCTTCAAGCTGGGACCAGGTAGAGACCCTGAGGGGAATTGACGAGAGCAGAGGATTCCGCAGGGCCCAGAGAGAGCAGCCTGCTCTCCAACTCATGGGCAGCGTCCCGAGGAAGCAGCAAGTCTCCCAGGAGGTCGGAAGCTCTTCCTACTGCTTCTATACCATGCTTGGAGCATAGAAATAGCAGGGAGAGCTACCTGGCGGAACTATGCATGCAGAAGCAGCAGCACTTGAGTAGCAGCAGTATGTAGGCCCCTGGACAACAGATTCCCTTGCCTTAGTCTTTGGTACCATGAAACCCTCTGTGGGAAAGTAAGAAAGAGTGAGGGATTTGGGATAGAGCCAAAATGTCTGAAAGAAATAGAATTGAGAAAATAAAGATTCCCCTTAGATGAGAAAAAGACTCCATTTCATTAAGGGCCAGGGTGAAACAGATGGAAAATGGAGGGCAGAGGGATTTACAGTGACTCAGGGAAGAAGGCCCTGCTCCTGGTCTCCCTGGGTGAGCCCTGGGGAAGGAGACACCACAGAGGGTATCCAGGGAACCTGAGAGCAGAGAAAATCTGAGCCTTAAATCTCAGACAGAGAAAAGGAGATAACAGGATCCCAAAGAGACATGCATGTATGAAATGTCTAGTTGAGGTAGTCGTAGAGAGCCTCAGGAGATTTCTATGCCTCAGCATAATTTGTAAGCAGCAGATTTACCTCTATGGCTGCAAGAGTAGCACTGACATGGCAGAGTGTGTCACTGGGCCCACAGGGGCCTCACAGGCATTAATGAAGGCTATCTCAGCAATATTACATGGATTAAGAATGAAAAGACAGACTACATGAAAACTCAATGTTGATGATGTAGCTAGAGTGAGTTTCTCCTACAGAGCAAACCAACACAGAATTTCTCAGCACCCAGAGAGGAAAGAATCCAGCAGCATGCTCCATGGCTCTTGAAAAGAGTGATAATAACCAGCTGGAGCAAAGGAGAAGAAAAATGAAAATCCACTGACCCGGAACTGGCCAGACTCTCACCTGCACCACTACAGTCCACAACAACCTCCGGACACAGTGGGAAGGTAAGTTAAGGGTAATTCAGGAGTTCTGGGCTTCTGCCGCAAATTTGCAGGGTTGCCTGATCTTTGTGGGACCCCAGTCCCTTGCAGGAAACTGTCTTACCCACAGTCATGCTCTACCATGGAGTGGTGCAGGAAAAAAGACTTGTGCGTTGCCAGCTGCCATCTTCTAAGAACTCAACCCATGCAGGTAGCTGGCCTGAGAGGGAATAGGCAACATGGGCATAGACAGTTCTTTATTGGCCTCGTTGCCTGAGAATACCCGAGGCCCAGAGGCCAGCTGTACTCTGACATTCAGATCACAGATTGCCTTAGGCCAAGGCAGGAGCCAAATAGAATTCATTGCCATAGCAAGCCCTCACTATCCGTGTAAACTCTTCTGTGCCTGCCCTGCAATCCAGCATTCTACCAGTGGTCTGGGACTTCCTCCTCATACTTACTGGGGCAGCCAAAGGTACATACATGCAGAGTGCTTCAGTCCCTTTCCCCTTCACTCACCCCAAGGCTCGAAACAGAAAACTTGGGAAATCTCTGGAGGCCCTCCCATGGCCTAGGCTGGCTGGGCACTTCCTCAGAGCAACACTCACCAAGGAGAAACCCTACAGCCACCGTCACAGCTGGCTTCTCCCACAAGTGCCAACTTCTGGTCATAGGGCAACAGTATAGCCTATCACATCAGATACAGTACTTCAGCTTTGGGAAAGGTATGATGGAAAACACCAGCTAACACCAATTTCCAAGGCACTTCAGCTACTCAGGGTGCTGTGAGCCAGTCCAGGTACCCAGCACAGGAATGCCACAACTGGTGATTAAGAAACTCATCATACCAAGGTTATATACAGAGGGGGCCCAAAAATATATAAACATTTTAAGAAAGGAAGAAACTTGCATTAAAATTGGAATACTCCATAAAATGGATACGAGTCACGTTTGACTTCTACAATTATAAGATGTGCTCAAAGTGGTTACTATCAGCATCCAGACACTTCTGATGATGGTGAATACCTCTTAACATCTCTTAAAATGTGTGCACATTTTTTGACACCTACAGTGTAACCAATGAAACCCTGCTGTACCCGCATTAGCCCCCCACCACCCTCAAATAAAACGAAATAGTCTACCCAAAATGAGAAGAAACCAGAACACGAATTCAGACAATATGAAAACAGGGTTATCCAATAACCCCATAAGACCACATCAACTCTTCAGTAATGAACCCTAACCAAAATTAAATTTTTGAAATTCATAGATTCCAAAGGTTGATTATAAAATTGATCAATTAACTTCAGGAGAAAATTGTAAACCAACATAATGAAAACAAACAAACAAACAAACAAACCCCCCCCAACTGATTAAGGACATGAATGAAAAATTCTCCAAAGAGATAGACACCTTAAAAACAAACAAACAACATCAAAAAAATGAAGCTGAAATTATGGAAATGAAAGAAGCATTTAGGGAAGTACAAAATGCAGTGGAAAGATTTCACAGTAGACTAACACAAGCAGAGGAAAGGATCTCAGAACTTGAAGACAAGGCTTTTGAACTCACCCAATCAGGCAATATAAAAAAGAATCAAGAGAACAGAACAAAGTTTCCAAGAAATGCAGGATTATGTAAAATGTGCAAACCTAAGAATCATAGATGTTCCTAAGGAAGAAGAGAAAGCAGCAGGTTTGGAAAGCCTATTTGAGGGAATAATGGAGGAAAACTTCCCTGGCCTTGCCAGAGATCTAAACATCCAGATACAAGAAGCCCAAAGAACTCTCAGGAGACTCACTGCAAAAAGATTATCCTCAAGACATAATAATCTGGTTATGCAAAGTTAATGCAAAGAAAACAAACCTATGAAAGAAATGTTCAACATCACTAGTTGGGTAATCCCTTCAGGTCCCCTCCTGCTCTTTCTGTCCTCTCAATAAATCCTGCTTTCAAAAACAAAACAAAACAAAAACCACACATCACTAGTCATCAGGGGAATGCAAATCAAAACCACAATGAGGTACCACCTTATACTAGTCAGAATGGCCATTATTAAAAAATCAAAAAACAATAGATGATGGTGTGGATGTAGAGAAAAAGGAACATTTCTGCACAATTAGTGAGAGTGTAAATTAGTACAATCTCTGTGGAAAATGGTATGGAGATTACTCGAAGAACTAAGAACAGATCTACCATTTGATCCAGCAATTCTACTATGAGGTATCTGCCCTAAGAAAACAGAGGTTGTTATATAAAAAAGATACCTGCACCCACATGATCACTGCAGCACAAGTCACAGTTGCAAAGATATGGAATCTACCTAAAAATGTCCATCAACTGATCAGTAAATAATAAAAATGTGACATATATACACTATGGAATACTAATGGAAAGGTGGTATATATTCACAATGGAATACTATTCGGCTATCAAAAGGAATGAAATAATGTCTTTTGCATCTCAGGAACAGAAAACGAAATACCACATGTTCTCACTTATAAGAGGGAGCTAGACTAGGGATCTGAAAAGACAGAAAGAATGGTATAATGGACTCAGAAGGGGGAGGGGGAAGGGGTAGAGCGACAAAAATTCACGGATCGGATACATTGTGCACAGGTGGGGGTGGTGAGTAGTCTAAAGCCCAGACCAAAAAATATTTGTATCCCCAAAGCTATTCTAATAAAAAGAAAAAAGAAAACTCAGTGTAGAAGACCCAAACGCTAGATGCTTCCTGGTGTGCTCAGAGTACCATGTGAGGGGATAGGGTAGGAAGGGGAGGAATCCAAAATGTTTGAAGGATGCTTTCTAGCAACGAGGACTTAAAATAAAATATACTATTCATCAATACTAGTGAAAGGAACCTCTTTACCTTGAAAGAGATTCTAATGTATTTAGTACATAAATTTACTTTTGATGCTACAAGAGAAACAGAAATTTTTTGGCCACTGACTTTAAATCTCGGAAGTATATTTCCCCCTCTGTCTAAATGACTATCCGTATCAAAAGAGCATCAGATTAGGGCCTTGATGATATATATGCATAATAAATGCAGAAATGTAAAACATTGAAAGAGAAGCCAAATCACCAATGAATTAAGTTTTAAAATTACTGGTCTTCAACATTTTCAAATCACTTTCTAGTAAGTAAATGAAGAAAGAATTAGTAAAAATTGTTTAAATTGATGCATTTTGAAACTTTTTAAAGAAATGGTGCCATTTGTGAGGACTGATTCCTTCACATAAAATTAGGCTTCAAAATAGATATGTGAAAATAAATAAGTAAAAAGCTTTTAGACAGAGTAAAAGCCAGAAAGGACTATGTCAGCTTTTTTTCTTTTCTTTTCTTTATTTTTTTTTTAGTCAGCGTCTCACTCTGCCACCCAGCCTGGAGTACTATGGCATAATGAGGGCTCACTGCAACCTCAACTTCCTGGGCTCAAGTGATCCTTATACTTCAGCTTCGCAAGTAGCAGGGACTACAAGCTCATGCCATCATACCTGGTTAATTAAAAAAAAAGTTTTTTTATAGATGAGATCTCGCTATGCTGCCTAGGGTGGTCTCAAGTTCCTGGGCTCAAGTATCCTCCTGCCTCAACCTCCTAAAGTGCTTGGATTACAAGCGTAAGCCAACACACCCAGCCTATGTCAGCATATTTTCTACAGCAGAGAACATTTGGTTTCAGGTTTGATAGAACTCTGTTAGTTTTGGGGTTCAGACAGGATACCTTTTTTCCAAAGGCAACAATGTCTCTTTCATTGCAATATATAAAATGCTGACAAGTGTATATTATGATTAATATATATCTTTAATCCCAGGACTTTTTTTTTAACCTGTCTCGAGATCCAGCACAATGCTTACTTTATGGTTAGAACTCTACAAATACTTAATGAATGAACAGATAAATGAGTAATGAAATTCAGCCATATGAAAAGTATACAGTGGCTCTCCACACAAGAAATCTATTTTATCACCTAATTCTCTACAAAGCACACATTTCTTTGTGTCATTAGTTTCTCTCCATCCTGTGACTCCTTGCCAAGTCATACAGCTTTGGGAATATGCTTCTCGCCTATAAAAAATTCTGCAGAAATTACTATCAAAAACATATGGTTTTGACCTGGCATCCACATGAGATTTGCAGAATAAAGGCAGAAATGTTCTTTACTTCTCAGCCCATATTTGGGAATGAAAAAAGTGAACCTGTGAGAATATTCCCCATTGTATTCAGCAATAAAGCGGCAGCAGCAGCTTCTTTTTAACACAGAGCACACCTTTTGTTCTGATGTTTCTAATGATGCCCTGCACGGAGCCTGCCTCCAGTTCCTCAGCTATTTGTGCCACTGTGTTCACTCTGGTGATGAGCCAGACAGGCACACTTGAAGAGAGACGATCAGAGACCGAGATGAGGAAAATCAATTTCAAAACTCAAAAGACAGCTGGTGCAGAAGGTCGCTGAGCACTAACAGTTGCTTTGTGGCTCTGCAATCTTGAGGGGGATTCTATTTAACAACAACAACACGACAAGAACTGCGAAACCGAGTTGCATCATTAACTTGTGATGCTATGTAGCAGCTAAAACATAAACGGGAAGGATGACTCTCTATGAATGGCAGCCCTTTTGTCTTCTTAAGTTGAAAGATTTTTGTTGTTGTTGTTGATCTGCCTTCAGACCAAACCTTTTCATTTCAGCGGCCACCTCCGTTCCAGCTTGTATTCCTCACCCATTCTATGATGTGCATTTCCGTGGGTCATGTCGTAAATTTAAAATCAATAAAGATCAAGACTGAGTTTCCTCATCTTTTTGGCCATCTCCATTCTTCCTGTCTTCTAGGTCACTGTTCAGCAACTCTACCCTTGAGGTCTCTCTAGCTGCCAGATGTTGGATACTTTTTTTTTTTTTTTGAGTTGGAGTCTCACTCTGTTGCCCAGACTGGAGTGCAGTGACCGCTCCTGGCCACCGCAGCCTCGACCTGCTGGGCTCTGGCGATCCTTCCGCCTCAGCCTTCCAAGTAGCTGGAACTACAGGCACGTGCTACCATGTCTGGCTAATTTTTTTTTTTTTTTTTTTTTATTGTAGAGATGAGGTTTCGCCAAGTTGTCCAGGCGGGTCTCGAACCCGCGGGATCAGGCAATCCACTCACCTCAGCCTCCCAAAGCATGGGATTACAGGCTGAGCCACCGAGCCCAGATTGTTGGAAATTTTTGAATTCCTCTTCTTTCTTGCCTGCTCCACTCTCTCCTTCATTATTCGACCTTTTAGAGAATCCTGCACCCTGTCCCTCACAGCATCTCCTTCTCTTTTGCCAAAGTGGAGAAGTTCTTCCGTGCTCTTAAACCTCAGCTTCCTCACTTTAATCTATTTGGCAGAGGCAGAGAAGAGGCCAAAGTAACATTTCACTTCAAATTTTCTTCTGCCCTCAAATGAAATGTCATG